>JAJOOR010010349.1:0-47162 GCA_036250505.1 Solanum acaule | reverse complement strand
TATATATATATATATATATATATATATATATATATATATATATATATAAAGCTAGATAAAAAAAGTGATGTGGCACCTCTCAATGGCCAAGGATTCTATTTTTCTTTTTTGTGGTTTTTTTTGACATTTTTCTAGTTTTTTGATTGTTTTATTTTATAAAATCATCTCTTTAATTCATACCTCTTCAACTACATAATTAATTTAGTAATATCTATAACTCCTAACCTTTCATTTTCATAACCTTAAAATTATTTAATATTAAATTTATAACTCTTCAAAATCACACTTATAAAAACCTATTTTGATCTGATTTTTTCGTCTTCTTTGATTTGATTTTGCCGAAGAGATCTATAATGAAGAATAGTAGACATTTTTTGCATAGTTTGATTTTACAAGGTGAAATGATTTGATATGCATAATATAATTATAAGTTTTTTATATTGTAATTATATATTTAGCTTTTGTTTGGATTCTTCATTATACGAATCATGAGTTTTCTTTTAGAAAAAATGATTTGATTTTTTCTCTTTGCTTCTCTTTGTAGGTTCCTTCTTTCCTCTTTAACTCATAACTAAATATTCTTTAAGGTTTTTACGTGATTAGTTAACTTTATTCTTATGTTTTTTTTGTTGTTGTTGTTTAAGGTTAACTTACCATATTTTTAGGTCAAGAAAATATGTAGATATAATTTTATAGTTATGTGGATCAGCTTTTTATTAATTGTAATGATAGAACATGGGAATGTAAAATTAATTAATTTTCAAAATATAGTTTATATCATAGAAAAATTGACTATTAATACGTAACTTTGTGATCTTCATATTTTAATTATTTATTATTATTGTTAGAAGTTCTTAATTTTTTGAAATTTTCAGAGATTGCTACTATGATTTGTTGGATTCGAACTCAAAATGCAAAACTATTTAGTTAGGATAAAAACGAATTAGTAAAATTGTTTGTCTCTCTCAATCTACTTTCTTTACCAACACATAAATTATCTAGATAAAAGAAAAGTGACGTGACACTTTTTTTTGCCAAGAATTATATTTATCTTCTTTTTTTCTTCTCATTTTTTGACAACATTTCCTATTTATATATTTCTTATTATTGTAAAAAAAAAATGAATATGTCAATTACTACTCCTTCATTATTTATATTTTTTAATAGAAAAATTTAATTGTCTTTATTTTCATGACTTTTGATGATCACAACTCTTAATTATACTTATAATTATGTTCATAATATTATTTGATATTTAATTGTCTTTATTTTCCTTAATTTCATGACTTGATCATAACTCTTAAATTATATTAATAGTCATGTTAATGATATCATTTAATATTTCATATTCTTAACCTATAAATAGATGCGTAATAAAAATTTATTATAAAAATAATCAAATTTATAAGTATACTAATATGTGCGCGCGCACACACACACTTATATATATATCGAGAATAATTTATAATCAAATTTATAAGTATACCAAAAAAATAATTTCTTTAATCCTCTTATTTATCAAGAAAAACTTTATTTAGAAATCATGAATGCACATCTAATTCTAATTTTAATATAAACATGTTACTTGCCAAGATACTAAAATGAATGAGATGTGAATAAGGATAATAAAGAGTCATATTTTTTCCCCCTTTTTACCATAATAAATGTGAATATATGATTAATGTGTGTTACATTTATTATGTTGAAAGTAAAAAAATATTTATTTTATTTTTCCCACATAAAAAATGGAGTTATATTTGGAGAGTTATTGCTTCAATTTATTTATAACAATTATCACAATAATATTGTAATTAATAGAAATAATTTTATTAATGTTGTTAAATTATCCAACTCTTGATACTTTTTCTACATCTTCAACGCTACATTGTCACGACCCAACCCACCGGGTCGTGCGGGCACCTACATACTACCACCTAAGTAGGAGAACCCTCTTATCCCAATAGTTACAACGTGTGGAATTTAATTATAAAGGAAATAAATATACTAACGGAATTTTATAAATAAGAACCTTTAACACAATTTTGTTTAAGACTTGTAAAGTAATTAACACCCCCAAGGATCTAGTCTAAACAAGTACAAGAGCTATTGTAACGACCTAATTCCGCCGTTAGGGAAAAGCCAATGTAGAAAGAATTTGGGTCAGAAAACTTTTGGTAGTAACTTGGAATTTCCTAACCTAGTCCAGATTTGGATGAAATCAGAGTCAGTAAAGTCTAGGGAAATTTGGTAACAACTGGGTGATTTAATTATGATTTTGATTACATGAATAGATAGCTAAGATGTTAAGGAACCCGTATGACTTTACAGAATTGAATTCGGGCGAGTAGAACTCCCAAAAATGATCTTAGCGTGAATGGGTGGTTTTTGAATGTCAAGGGTTGAAGGTGTGTTGTGAAATGGGAACTTGGAATTCAAATTCCATCATTCTGTCTCCGTGCATGCCGATGTAGCGGGATGGTTGCCGCTATAGCGGGATGGGTCCCGTCGTAGCGGGACAGCCGCGACTTAAGTCGGAAATAAATCCCAAAAATATTTTATGTTGCACTTTTCAACTTTGAGAGCTAAGGAACGACCCCAGGGGTTTTCTTGATGGTTTTTCACCATTCTTGAGGCTAAAGTAAAGGTTTCCACTACCCAAATCCATTTTTCGATCCGTAGAATGTAAATTGGTACGTCATTATTTTGGGGGAAGGGTTTTGATCTGAAACTAATGGTGGAAAAATCCCTAAATTGGGTATTAGGATCTTGGGTTTGGTCTAGGGTTATTGAGTTTGTTATAATCTGGATAATTAGACCTTTGATTGTTGATCCTTGCGTTAATTGTATAATTTTAGACCACGAACAAGTGAGAAGAATCCGAAAAGGGAAGAATCAAGTTTCTTAGAGTTTCAAGCTTATTTCGAGGTAGGTGATGGTTGTCATTTCATGATTGTGTGATATATGTTTGTTCTTGCTTCATTATAATACGTGTATGTATGCAAATGTTGCACTATTGATCACACTACTAGTGGATGAGAATAGATGAATGATGAATACTTGTGATTGTGTTTGTGGCTTGTTGAATGGATCGGTTGCCACATTCCAGTATAAACATGGGATTGGTTGCCACGTTCCGGCATAAACATTGGATCGGGTACGACGTTCTAGTATGCTAACAGTTTGGGTGTGGGTTCAATGAGAGGACCATTGATTTGACATAATTGTATATCTTGATATATGTGAAATTGTTCATTGTTCATAAATGATATCGATATTGTGTATATTTGGTGTATGCATGTTATTATATTGTTGCAATGACTTATGTTTGTTGCACTTAATGGGTTAGCCGCATGATCCTACCAGTATACTGTGGTTGTGTACTGATATTGCACTTGCTCTTTCTTTATTGAGTACATGGCATCTTAAAGTGGCTATTCATAGACCTCAGCTAGGTGACTATTGAGCATGACCGAATTCAAGGGTGAGCCAATTCTTTCAGGCTGCCATGGATCTTTCTTATTTAAGTCCATTCTTTTCGGACTCAGACTATTTGTTTAGCTTCGGGGTTATACCCCGTGTTCTTAGACTTGTCGTTAGTAGAGTTTTGGTACAATGACTTTGAGGTTCTAGAGGTTGAATTTCCGCATTACTTTGGTCAGTTATTTGTTAAGACCTTTGGAGTTTATGGGGACTCCATTTTTATTGTCATTAAAACTGCTTTCATATCTTTAATGCCTTAGGTTTCATAAAATTTGTTGGCTTGGGTCGTAGTAATGGTTCTCCCATAGGAGGGTTAGTGTGGGTGCCAATCACGACGGTCTAGGTCATGACAAAGTTGGTATCAGAGCCTTAGGTTCGTTGATCTCATTGTACCAAAACAAGTCTAGTAGAGTCTTGCGGAACGGTACGATGACGTCCGTACTTTTCTTCGAGAGGCTATATGACTTTAGGAAAAACTCACTTCTTTCTACTCCTTCGTGCTATGACTTGAATCCAATTGGTATCTGGGTGATACAAATTGGTATCTTTCCTCCTCCACTCTTTGGTCCAAACTAGAGCAACAAAAGTGGTAACACCATCACTAGCAAGAGAGGATGTGTATAGACTATCGAGAGTTGAATAGCGTCACAATTCAGAACAAGTATCCATTGCCTCAGATAGATAACCTTTTTGACCAATTGCAAGGTGCATCGATTTTCTCTAAGATTGATTTAAGGTCTGGTACCATCAGTTAAAGATTGAGGCGGCTAAGAATTAGGTTCGACCAAGTTCTATGATTGGAATTAGCAGTTTTGTAGGGCTCGCTAGAAACTATTGTCGCTTGTGGTATAAGTTGAGTCCAATTGGTATCTCCCGATTCCAATTGGTATTGGTATCTCAACGAAGTGAACTAGACGCCGTAGTCCTGGTTGAAGGGACACAATCAAGTTAATTAGAACTGAGAAGGTTCCAATTGGTATCTGGCCTTAGGGGTCGTATAAGGCATAGATGATTAGTAATGGTCGTCTATGGAATGAACTACTTAAAGAATTTGGACTTATCTGCAAGTTGTAACTGCTTGAGTGTCGTGAAACTTGTTGTGAAAAGAAAGTCATCACGAGATTAGGTGCAAGGGTCTAGATAAATTATGATGTGGTTCGTAAGTTAGAAATCTGGATGTGTGTTGCGACCAACTGATAACTATGTGAGAGTCTGGGTATATCCTGGGGATATGTGTGTGGTAGTATTGAAACGATGTAAAAAAGATTCTAAAGTGCGTACTTCGTTGGGTTGATCGGGGGGAGGGGTAGACAACGATTGTCCTAGCTAAAGGAATTTTCTTAAATGCCAGTTATAGCCCAGAAATCTAGGGGAAATATAGAAAAGAGAGAACCCCAGAAATTGTTGGCAGGGGTTCTGTTTCCGTCAGGGCCGCTGGGGCGGGATTTTCCCCGCCACGGCGAGGTCACCAGTGCGGGATTTTCCCCGCCACGGCGAGACCGCTAGTGCAGGATTTCTCCCACCAGAGTGGGACAGGGCAAGACAGAATCTCAGCCCTGTCTCCCCTGTTTTCCCCTAGTCACAATTATGGACCCCAAATCGTACTCGAACTAACCCCAGTGATCTAATTCGGTGTTCAGTAATTGAATATAAGTTATAAGGTGTGTTAAAATTGTGGAGAACCTGGGCATATGAGGAGGAAATCAGCGAGGCCGTGGAAATGGTAATTCAGGTAGAAGAGTAGTGCAACCAAGCAATGAGGTTGCCCGTCAAGAGGACAGGGCTCAGTTTTATGTTTTCCGGGTAAGACCAAGTTAGGGTGTGATGCAGTGGTCACAAGAGCTACTCTTGTCTTTGCCCGGATAAATATTGTTTTGTTTTATCCGAGTTCTACTTATTTGTATGTGTCAATTCAATTGCCTTGGGATTTGATGTGGTTTGTGATATACTTGATGCCCCCATCCATGTTTCTACCCTAGTTGAAGAGTCATGTATTGATTGTGTGTGGTTGAATGTGGGGATCATTGTGTCCAATTCTACTATTCTTAAGAGGTAATCTACAATTGCTAAATCTTGCATTCGATAGTGTGGTTAGAGGGCTTGTATGCTTGGACATATTCCTCGATGAGTATTTGATGTTTAAAGATCAAATGTTTATAACTTAAGCTCACGGGAAATTGGGTTGTGAGATGGAGATGTTGATAAGAACTATGATTGGTTGGGTATTATGATTGTGTGTTGGTTGGTTCAGGTTCACCTCTAATTGTGGTGCGTTTTGATTTAGGATTTTATCATGGTTATGTGAGAAAGGATTCATCCTGATGTTTCTGTCAAAGTCCTTGATAACATGGTGCAGACATGGGTACGATCAACTTTGGTGGTTATTGGGAATAGCTTTGTGGTTAGCTAAGTGTACATACAACAATAATTATCTCTTGAGTATTGTGATGACTTCATTTAGGCATTGTATGGGAAGATGTATAGGTATTCAATTGGTTGGCTGGGGACGAGGATTATATCATAAAGTGAAACTCAGTGTTATTAAACAAGACCTTCGGTGTGAGGAAAAACCGGTTGAAATTCTTGATCACGATGTCCGGAAGCTAAGGACATGCGAGACAAGTATCCCTAGTAATTCGATGTTTCAGATACTACTCTACCCTTACTTTAGCCACTCTTCCCTAGTTGATCACTCGGGGATGAGTGATGGGTAAATTGGTATCTATTGTAATGACCTGATTCCATCGTCAGGGAAAAGACAATGTAGAAAGAATTGGGGTTAGACAACTTTTGGTAGTAACTTGGAATTTCCTAACCTAGTCCAGATTTGGACGAAATCGGAGTTAGTAAAGTCTAGGGAAATCTGGTAACAACTGGGTGATTTAATTATAATTTTGATTACATGAATAGATAGCTAAGACGTTAAGGAACCCTTACGACTTTACGGAATTGAATTCGGGCGAGTAGAACTCCCAAAATTGATCTTAGCTTGAACGGGTGGTTTTTGAATGTTAAGGGTTGAAGGTGTGTTGTGAAATAGGGACTTGGAATTCAAATTCCATCATTTTGTCTCCGTGCATGCTGCCGTAGCGAGATGGCTGCCACTGTAGCGGGGCCGCTGTAGCGGGATGGGTCCCGTCGTAGTGGGACAGATGTGACTTAAGTCGGAAATAAAACCCCAAAAATGTTTTATTCTACACTTTCCGACTTTGAGAGCTAAGGAACGACCTCAGGGGTTTTCTTGACAGTTTTCCACCATTCTTGAGGCTAAAGGTAAGGTTTTCACTCCTCGAATCCATTTTTCGATCCGTAGAATGTAAATTCGTAGGTAATTATTGTGGGGGGAAGGGTTTTGATATGAAAATAATGGTAGGAAAATCCCTAAATTTGGTATTAGGATCTTGGGTTTGGTCTAGGGTTATTAGGCTTGTTATAATCCGGATAATTAGACCTTTGATTGTTGATCTTGATGTTTGCGTAATTAAGACACAACTTCCAATGCAAGTGTCTATGATCGTACAATAGTAAAGTAACCCAACCAAGGGTTGGGATCGTTCCCACATGGAGTGGTTTTGAGAATTAGTAGAAAAATAAAATTTTGTTCTAATTAGACATAGCTAAAGACATTTTGGAATATAAACATGCTAAATCTAAAGGGTGACGCGAGCGTCAATTATCAATGAGGTTTTTGTCACAAGTAAGTAAAAATAACAAAAATACAAAGAGTACTAATCAGGGAGATAAGGTTCTTGGGATGTGATAGGAATATGAGAAAAATTAAACTATTGGGTACATGCTTTTGACAATAAATCTGTTGAATATTTGTGACTAGGCTAGACTTTAGTGGGGGTAAATTCTCTCTCGAGCAACTTACTCCGAATCAAATGGGTTTCTCTCGGACACCCACTTGCCGCATGAAGAGCAACCTCCGCCTTAGCCCACTCACTCTCTCGAGCTGAGTGTGTGAGAATGAGACTAGGGTTCACTCTCTCGAGCTGAACCTTATGTCGACCCAATCCCACTGGCCATCAATTTAGTAGTCTTAGTTTTACGACCTCTCTCTCGAGCAAGCCGAAAACACAAAGGTGAAATCGTATCTGCAACTACAATTTCATTAAGTTCCACCACAACTACTAAATGAAATCACATCTAAACAACAAATAAATCATCAACAACCAAGACCGAACAGATAATCTAACCCATATTCACAAAATCACACCCCAAGATTTGGGGTTTTAGCTAGACATGTAAAATAGATAGAAATTTATACCAATATGAGTTTGCATTCAAATGGGTATGAAGATTTAAGTCTTAAAACAAGCTAAGAGTGAAGAATCCACAAGACCCAAGTCCAAAATCTTGGAGTTGAAACCCTTTGAACCTTCAAGTTCTTCAAAACCCTCTCAAAACTTAGAACTCAAAAATAGAAGTAAAGTCTAAAATATTATTGTTCAGAGCTAATAATTCGCCTCTAGAATAATAATTCTCAACGAGAATTTATAGTTTTCAAAAATCTTAGCTGCGAAAGATCACTCGGCGAAGTTAGTCGGAATTGCCAACCGACTCGGCGATCTGCCCTTTGGTCTAGTTCATCACTGTCTTGCGTTAGCCTTCAGCATCGTCGTATTTGGATCATTGGGTGACATAGTACAACTTCACAGAACTGCTCGGTGAGACGTCGACTACTCCTTTTTACCGCCGATTTGATCCTCTCCTTCAGGGCTCAGCACACTGGAACAAAAGGCGAGGATAAGACCTTTAGGCGACTCGCCGAATGGGTTCGGCAATTCTCATATCTCCATTTCTTTGATCTTTCAGCTACTTTTGTTCCTTTTTGCTAATTAGTGTCCATGTTTTGCCTCAAACTTCAAATACCTGAAACTTAAGGGTTTTCATCAGATATTGAGACAAAATATGCATTTGAGGACACTAATTCTATCAAAATATAGCCCTAAATGAGTCCAATTTGTGGACTCATCAACACCCCCAAATTAAAATTTTGCTTCTCCTCAAGCAAACTCAAGTTCAGCCGTTCAAAAAGGGTGTCTCGAACAGTGTTACACAAGACTCAATCATGAATGCACACAACAAGACTCAATTTACTTATGCAAAGATCAAACGTGCACTCAAAGATTCAAGTTGTGACTCACCAATATCAAAGAACCTCATGCTCACAATACTTGCTTCAAATGCAAGTTCAAGCTCAACCAAAGTGTTCAAATGCCCTCACACAAGGAACGATTCCATATTCACACAATGGTTCACAGTTTAAAGCTTCGGAATCAGATGCAACGCTCACACTCACAAGGAAGAACACAATGCATAATTTCACCCATAGGTTTGCCCGTATTTTCCAATCAACATTTGTTTCAGGTCACTCAAGATCAAAGAAGTCTTTTCAAGGCTTGTAATGGGGCTGAGTGCAAAGGTATGGTCATTTAGGCTCAGTGACTTTCATCCTCATGAAATGTGGTTCTCACAACACTTCCTTTCCTTTTCCTTCATCATTCTCTTTAGTGCTCATAAGTCATCCTATTATTCACTTTCCATGAACTGTTTGGGAACCCCATTTCTTTTGTACTTTATTCCACAACTTTCTTTTCATTCCTTTTCTTTTTCTTTCTCTTTTCTCTCTTTTTTTAATTTTATTTTTATTTTTTTTATATGGAGGAGTTCCATTTTTCTTAAAACCATGGGTAAGAGGGACTTTCTTGCACTTCTTGATTTGCTTTTTCTTTTCACCACACCCTCAATTTAGGCTTTTGGCCTAAGTTGGCTATTCAACTAACCACAACTTCATGAGGATTATGGGTAATGGATAAAGAAAGGTTATGATTTCATCAAGTTTCTTCCAAAGAGAGGTAAGGCTCAAGGGGTGTTCAAAAGCGGTTCACACACTTACAAGGTAGGTCACAAAAGAGGTATATGTCAAATTGGCTCACACTCTTAGAAGTTGCCTAAGATCATATCAAGAGATAGCATCACTTAGTTGACCGGACCAACGGGGGAAATTCTAGGATCTATCATGCATGGTTCAAAGTAAGCTCATCACACTAGGCATTGACACTACAGTCAAACAAGACTCCACACTTTCGCTAGTGTGCAATGATCATCACAAGAGACTCAATTCGATACTAGGCTACTCATAGCGAGATGCAACGAGTTCACATATTGTCTATGCAACTTCATTTGTCCTCATCGTAGCCGCGCATTCAGGTTCGTTCGATTGAAAGCACTATTCAAGTCATCGATATTGATCAGAACCGAGACTTAAATTTTGAAAAAGAACAACCACATTCAACACATGAGAGGTGGCAAAAATTTTCAGACCGGTCAAAATCATTTTGCAATTTAAAACAAAAGGAGCCATAAGCTCAAACATCCACAGAAAGTAGTGTAAAAACATAATAATAGATCACAACCCAAATTATAATATCAAAATAAATATGCACAAAGGTAGGCCTCACCCCACCACAACAAAAATCATTTGTCCTCAAATGCGAATAAAAGTTTCCAAAATAAAAGTAAGTAAGACAGAGAGGGAGGTAAAGAAAAGTCCTGTCTATGCAGTCTCTCCATCTGTCGGGGCCTCAATACCCGGTGTAGCAGTATGAACTTGGGCATCAGTGACCGGAGTCACCTCAGAGGGAATAGCAGTGCCAGATCCACAAGGGGCTGCTGTGGACGTTTCAGTCGGCAATGTCTGCACAATCGTCCCCACAAGATCTGACAAATCTCTAAATATGCTCTGCTCTCCGCTCTCCGTCATCTCCTCCTCATGTACTGCTATCTGCTCTTCGTCGGTCTCTGCATCTGACTCCTCATTTGCTGTGCCACTCCTCTGCACATTTTCGGTGGTAGCCGGAGGAATCCCCGAGGTCTCAGGAATATCTTCATCGTCTGCACCCTGAATCAATGAAATGAAGTCGGTAGAATTCAAATAGTCTACGTCCTTCCTCAAATCTGCTGCTTTGGCTTTTAAAGCCAAAGCCTCGGATGTCCCCCCTGTCTGCTCTCACAAGAAGCGACTCTAGTAGCTAGAACATCAACAGAGGCCCTAAGGGGGGGGGGTCGGTGCAGCCAAGATAGCACTATCGATCATCCCTGGAATGGATCTCTCCAATCGAGTCGCTCTCAGATCCGTTGAATAGGCTAGCTGTCCCATCTTCAAGATCATGGCCTGAGTAATCCTGGCAGGCTGGGAGGAGGAAGAAGCACCTGGGACCTATGAAGAAGAGGAAGGAGTGGATGTACCTGAAGTCTCAAAGACTGGAGTAGACAGAGGTGCTTCTGCTGGTAACGATCAACATCAACTTTCGGAGAGATATATGTCGGAGATGTTCTCCTCCTGTCAACCTCCTCTCATGTGAACTCGGCCTCAATATGCCGAATGTCAGTGGAGGAAGACGGGGTGACCTCAATATCCCTTGTTGTGTCTCAAGGAACTCCAGCACGCTGGCACAACTCTGTGATCAAGACTGGGACTGGCAGAGAAGTCAACTTCTGCTTGGCCCTCATGGCTATCTCTTATGAAATCAGCAGCCCCAGATCGATGCGCCTCCTGGACATGATAGAACAAAGGCAAGCTGCCTTAGGATGGCGCAAAATGGACTCATTATGTGATGGCATGATGGTGCTGCTGATGAAACCAAACAAGAATCTGGCAGCGATGTTCAAATCCCTCTTCTGAATAGGTGTCCCTGCATCCATCCATCTCGGGGTGGTGTCAGAAATTAGAGGAGCCAGCCAACCCTTCAGGTTATCTAAGGATTGAACAATAGGCAACCCTTCGTAGGGATGTGCAGAGTGCAACAGTCTACCCAATACAGTGTTAATATACTCTCTATGCCACTCAACTTCCTTGCCTCTGACTATGACCAACTTTACCAGTCTAAACTCGTTTGCCTTCTTCTTGTTCTTGGGCACCAACTCCCCATAAGCTGTGTAAAATTCCCTAACCCAAGAAGGAATGTAAGGGCCTCGAGGCCTTGTGAACTGCTCAAACTCATGGTATCGAAGGGTGTCAATAACATTGGGATGCTTACCTTCCAGGCCCTCCGTAGATAATAACTTCTCCTTAATGATGGTCCGTACCCCCTTACCTTTCAGTCTGTTAAGTAGTCTAAGGGGAGGAACGAAAGGGAGTGCAGGGGCCACTGGAGGTGTCTGCGCTGGCACGGAGTCTGTTGCCGGAGGAGTGGCAGCTGAGGGAATATTGGTGGATGTGGACTGAGATCTGGCCCAGTGTTCATCCCTTCGGTTTATCAGTGGCTGCTCATCTTCTGGTTCTGAAAAATTAGCCTAGGTTTCAATAGCTACTTCTTTTGTAGCTATATGCTTCTTCCTTTTGCCTTTATTTCCTGGTGGGAGTTCTTCTCATCTTCTCTTTGGAGGATTTGACCCCCCTCGTTTATGGTTATCCTCTGTGCTTTCTTCTAAGGTTACGTGGTTAGATTTGTGCGTACCATATCTACAAGAGATTGGGACAAATTAGGAGAAAATTCAAACATAAACACAGGAAATCTATTGCAGACAGGCTCGCCGATCCATTTGGCGAGGCGCCGAACCTCTTTGGCGAACTAAGTCGGGCTCGCCGAAGGGTTTGGCTTAAAAATTATAGCAAGTCGGCGATGGGAAAGCCCTTTCGGCGAATCGCGAACCACTATCGGCGATCATGGGTTTCTCCGCTGAAAGTTACAATGCAACAGAGGTTCATGGGAGCATACAAAGTGCGATCAAGAGTACGCCAAGTGCTTTCGGTGACCTAAGGCTTCTCGCCGAAAGTTACAGAATCAAACAACACATAAAGCATGAATTTAAAAGTGAGATGGGGTCATTAGGTGAACCGCCGAGTGGCTTGGCGAGCTCAACCCTACTTGTCGAACAACTCAACGTGCCCATTTTCGATCCACATTCTCAAATTCAACCGCGCAACCTCCGAAGACAAAATCAAAGCATGCACTAATGAAATTCAAATAGGACCCGTACTACCCATCACCCCTTGATACTCAGATTTTTCCCGATTTTGCCAAATTTAGCCATTTGACGGTATTTGCTATTAAAAGTGTTGTCACCCGCTCTATCATTGAGCAATTTTTGTCACTTGGCACAAACAAGGGTTACTCAAACTTCACCCAATCAATCTAAATGACACGCAAGCATCACCCAATCAAATTTCATACGTTCCAAGGCATAACAATACGGGCATTTTGGCGATCAAAACAATACAGACAAGATTTTTGAATTAAATTAGGCATTCAAGCATTATATTTCTATCAGAGAGTCCCAACACACAACAAAATGATACGATTATTGCAAAAGAGTACAAGTTTTCGAATGTACATTTGGGATTCAGAAACCAACCTTATATGCCGATTAAAACACGATTGAAAAGATAGGCGGCAAAGAAATCCAACTCCGAGCACCAATCAACAACTAAAATACTAATGGAATAGAAAAATATTGAAGATAATACCTTGGTGTGTGTTTGTGAAGTTTAAAAGCGAGGGAAAATGAAGGATTTCAAATTCTAAGTCTTTTGGCCATTATAAACTGGCTAGTTCGCGCCCATTCGGCGACATTAGTCGCACTCACAGATCCACTCGGCGACCCGCCGAGTGGTCACTGCGCTCATCGAGTTTTACAGGACCTTCAGTCAAAGTGAAGGTCCGAATGACGGTCTTTATCGAGCACGCCAACCATTTCAGCGCTTTGTCGACCGATCCTTTACTCGCCAATATGCATTTTCCAAACACTTTCAGCATTTAAACCTGCACCACTAGTACACCATTATTTATAAAAACATACAAAAGCATTTAAAACCTTGGGTTGCCTCCCAAGAAGCACCTTAGTTAACGTTGTGGCACGACATGAGTCCTTACTCACTCTCCATTGGTGTGGTTGGTCCTAGTGTTACTAGGTAACCCCAATAGTTCATTTGAGTGAAGAGGAGGAACTGCATAACTCATGATTGTCCTTATCAGTTGGATTGATCTAGAATGGGAGCCAATCATTTGATTCAACACTTCAATATTCTTCTTCATATCTTCCAACATTCGATCTTGTTCGGTGATCTTTTGAAGAATGATTTGGAGTGTGTCCACGACATGATTGTTCTCCCTGTCTCTAGACTGTTTCCGCTCATGAGGGGGTATGCACCTCCCTTGGCTCTTGCACTGGTTTTCCACCTCTGATATTTTGGTGGCCAACACGTTCAGCTGAGTTACCAGTGCAGTTAACTTGAAGTCCCTCTCGACTTCTTGACTCGTCTCAGCCAAGTTGCTACCATTTCCCTCAGCCATTCTCAGGGTATCTTCTTATATCAACAGCTTCAAAGCAAAACAAAACTACAAGTTAAGTTAGTAAACTACGACTAAGAAGAACAAAAATTCTACTAATCTAAGAATTCTCAAGTAGCACCACTCCCCAACAACGGCGCCATTTTGATGTTTGCGTAGTCAAGACACAACTTCAAATGCAAGTGTCTACGATCGTACAATAGTGAAGTAATCCAACCAAGGGTTGGGATCATTCCCACAGGGAGTGGTTTTGAGAATTAGTAGAAAAATAAAATTTTATTCTAATTAGTCATTGCTAAAGACATTTTCGAATATAAACATGCTAAATCTAAGGGGTGACGCAAGCATCAATTATCAATGGGGGTTTTATCACAAGTAAGTAAAAATAACAAAAATACAAAGTGTACTAATCAGGGAGATATGGTTCTTAGGATGTGATAAGAATACGGAAAAAATTAAAGCATTGGGTACATGATTTTGAAAATAAATCTGTTGGATATTTTTTACTAGGCTAGACTTTAGTGGGGGTAAATTCTCTCTCGAGCAACTTACCCCTAATCAAATGGGTTCCTCTGGACACCCACTTACCGCATGAAGAGCAGCTTCCGCCTTAGCCCACTCACTCTCTCGAGCTGAGTGTGTGGGAATGAGACTAGGGTTCACTCTCTCGAGCTGAACGTCATGTCGACCCAATCCCACTAGCCATCAATTTAGTAGTCTTAGTTTTACGATCTCTCTCGCGAGCAAGCCAAAAACACAAAGGTGAAATCGTATTTGCAACTACAATTTCATTAAGTTCCACCACAACTACTAAACGAAATCACATCTAAACAACAAATAAATCATCAACAAGCAAGACCCAACTAATAATCTAACCCATACTCACAAAATCACACCCCAAGAATTGGGGTTTTAGATAAACATGTAAAAGAGATAGAAATTTATACCAATATGAGTTTGCATTCAAATGGGTATGAAGATTTAAGTCTTAAAACAAGCCAAGAGTGAAGAATCCACAAGACCCAAGTCCAAAATCTTGGAGTTGAAACCCTTTGAACCTTCAAGTTCTTCAAAACCCTCTCCAAACTTAGAATTCAAAAATAGAAGTAAAGTCTAAAAATCATTGTTTAGAGCTAATAATTCGCCTCTAGAATAATAATTCTCAACGAGTATTTATAGTTTTTGAAAAATCTATGATGCGAAGGATCACTCGGCAAAGTTAGACAGAATCACCGACCAACTTGGCGATCCGCCCTTTGGTCTAATTCATCGCCGTTTTGCGTTAGCCTACAACATCATCGTGTTTAGATCATTGGGCGACATTGTACAGCTTCACGAAACTGATCGGCGATACACCGACTGCTCCTTTTTACCGCTAATTTGATCCTTTCCTTCAGGGCTCAGCACACTGGAACAAAAGGCGAAGATAAGACCTTTTGGCGACTCACCTATTGGGTTCAGTGATTCTCAAATCTTCATTTCTTTGAACTTTTAGCTACTTTTGTTCCTTTTTGCTAAGTAGTGTCCATGCTTTCCCTCAAATTTCAAATACCTAAAACTTAAGGGTTTTCATCAGATATTGAGAAAAAATATGCATTTGAGGACACTAATTCTATCAAAATATAGCCCTAAATGAGTCCTATTTGTGGACTCATCAGATCCTTGCGTTAATTGTATATTTTTAGACCACGAACAAGCTAGAAGAATTTGGAAAGGGAAGAATAAAGTTTCTTAGGGTTTCAAGCTTTTTTCGAGGTAGGTGATGGTTGTGATTTCATGATTATGTGATATATGTTTGTTCTTGCTTTATAATAATACGTTTATGTTTGCGAATGTTGCAGTATTGATCACACTACTGGTGGATGAGGATATATGAATAATGAATGCCATGATTCATGACTTGATTATATGATTTTGAGAGTATACTTGTGATTGTGATTGTGGCTTGTTGAATGGATCGAGGGTTGCATTCCAACATACTAACTTGGTTCGGTTGCCACGTTCCGGCATAAACATTGGATCGGGTACCACGTTCCGGTATGCTAACAGTTTGGGTGTGGGTTCCATGAGAGGACCATTGATTTGACAAATGTATATCTTATTAAATGTGAAATTATTCACTGTTCGTAAATGATATCGATATTGTTTATATTTGGTGTATGTATGCTATTATATTGTGGTAATGACTTATGTATGTTGCACTTAATGGGATAGCCGCGTGATCCTACCAGTACAATGTGGTTGTGTACTGATACTGCACTTGCTCTTTATTTGTTGAGTACAGGGCATCTTCAGGTGGCTATTGATAGACCTCAACTAGGTGCCTATTGAGCGTGACCGGATTCAAGGGTAAGCCAGTTCTTTCAGGCTGCCATGGATCTTTCTTGTTTAAATCCACTCTTTTCGAACTCAGACTATTTGTTTAAGGTGTTTGTTTAGCTTCGGGGTTATACCCCTTGTTCTTAGACTTGTCATTAGTAGAGTTTTGGTACAATGACTCTCAGGTTCTATAGGTTGAATTTCTGCATTAGTTTGGTTAGTTGTTTGTTAAGACCTTTGGAGTTTATGGGGACTCCATTTTTATTGTCATTAAAACTGTTTTTGTTTCTTTAAATGCCTTAGTTTTTATAAAATTTGTTGGTTTGGGTTGTAGGAATGGTTCTCCCATCGGAGGATTAGTGTGGGTGCTAATCACGATGGTCAGGGTCGTGACAGCTACTAAGAGTGCAACAGGACAAATAAATAAAAGACAACTCCCACCATGCAGAAGGAAATATAGAAGTTGCTGAAGAATTTCTTCGTCTTCACCAAATGAAACATCACTGACCCTGTATCCAGACTATGCCAAAAAGGCATAGCAAGAGTAGTATCAGTACAAAACCACACGTACTGGTAGGCATCATCGGTCAACCCGACGCCCACCACATAACATAAGAAATCAACTAGCAAGATCATGCAATAAACCACTTGCTTCTCCACCTTTACCCTTTCTCGAAATACCTCCGGATTACACTAGTACTCTTTCTACTAACCACCTTTGCAGTCAACCTACTTACTAGGTTCTTGATTATAGCCTAACCATTCTAACGCATAGAAAAGTCCACAAATACAACTACAAGTATTCCGACTAATCGCCCACGACATACCCTTACTTTCTCTTTTATATTACCCAGCCTTGTTCACATAGTACATTACGTCAAGTTTTCTAATTACTAATGGTCAATCCCCTTTTCAAAGGTGAAATCCACCTAAGCATTTACATCACGTAAACTACCTCCACTTCTCACCATTGCAACATACAAACAACCCTTGTCTCTCAACATTATCACTCTTGAACCCTTGGCCATTCCAGTTTCATACAACATCAAAGACACATAACAAGTTTAATCAACATAGTAGAATAACATAGATAGGTCATCATAATCATTTACAATTCCGGGGAAACGACATCAAACATCACTGACGAACAATGCGCAACTTCACCATTTCAAGATATACAATTATGTCAAGTCACTGGTCCTCTCAAGGGACCCAAACCCAAACTGTTAGCATATCAAAATGTGATACCCGATCCAATGATTATGCCGGAACATATCAACCGATCCCATATTTATGTCGGAATGTGGCAACCGATCCAAGTTAGCGTGTCAGAACGCAACACCTGATCCATTCAACAAGCCACAATCACAATCACAAAGTATATTCTCATAATCATACAATCAAATCATGATTCATTTCATTCATCACTCATCTATCTTCAATTACATTTAGTGTGATCAATAATGCAACATTCACATACATACATGTATTATAATGTTTCAAGAACAAACATAAATCACACAAACATGAAATCACAACCATCACCATGAAGTATTAATCAATATGTAAGACTAAAACCATAATTTGACCATACTCAGCCCTAGTTCATCACCTAAGGCATCTTTCTATGATTTAATCATCTTTTGTTCGGTGCACGAAGGCCTATGCATAATTCCTACCATTGATTTACCTTAAATTATGCAGTGAGAGTAGATTTATAACTACACAATTTATAAAACCTAGCCTACCTGGGCGCCAAGCAGCCGCACAAAGTTTTTGACTTTGATTCATTATTTTCGAACTTTGTGACGGTGATCTTGACCGAAAATCTGCCAGCTGATGAGTCCATGATTTGGACTCATTTGGGGCTTTATTTTAATAGATTTAGTGTCCTCAAATGCATATTTTGTGCCAATAACTGATGTAAATCCTTGATTTTCAGGTATTTGGACTGAGGAACAAAGCATAAACACTAATGAGCAAAAAGGAACAAGGGAGCTGAAAGAACAAAGAAAAGAAGGCCTAAAGATCGCCTAAACCATTGGGCGAGTCGTGAATGGCCATGGTCTCGCCCAATGTTCAAGTGTGCCAAGCCCTGAAGGAGAAAATCAAGTCAGCGGTAGAAAAGAAAAGTCGGCGAGTCGCCAAAAGGTTCTGCGATGCAGTGTTATATTGCCCAAAGTTACAAAACTTGAAGATGCTGAAGGCCAAAGTAGAAAGGTGATGGAATTGACCAAAGGGTAGATCGACGATCCCGACTTATTGCACCGAATGGTCCTTCGCAACACATTTTTGGCGACTATAAATACATTTTTAAATTCTTAGAATAGTATCTAATATCAGAGTTTTGAATATTGAATTGGAATTACTAGTTTTTGAAGTTGGAGAACTGAGAATAGAGAGACAATATTTCCTTAGCTTTGAAGATTTGAAGATTTCCATTTCTGAGAAATTGGAAGTGGGTGTTGAAGATTCTTCATCTTAGACCTCTGTAAAGACAATATTAATCTTACCAGTTGATCGAAATAGAATTTGGTAACAATTTTTGCCTATTTATGATGTCTAGCTAAAACCCCAATTCTTGGGGTGTGATTATGTGATTATGGGTTGATTTAATTGCTAGGTATTGTTAATTGATAGTTTAAATGTTGTTTAAAGGTGATTTCATGTAGTAATTATGGTTGAATTTAATGGGTTGTAGTTGTAAATGCAATCCTAACTTCGTGTTTTTGGCTTGCTTGAGAGAGGTTTTAAAACCAAAATTAATGAATCAATGGTCTGTGGGTATTGGGTTGTTCTGGGTTTAGCTCGAGAGAGTGAATCCTAAACCCTTTTCCACACATTCAGCTCTAGAGAGTGAATGGACTAAAGCGTAGGTTGTAGTTAATTACTGCTTATTGGTATTCGAGAGAAACCAATTTTATTCGGGGTAAACTATCCGAGAGAAAGTTTATCCCCACTAAAGTCTAGTTTATTCACTGATTTACAACTATTTACTAACTCACTTAGTTGGGTTATATTACTAACTAACGATCGTTGGCACTTAGTATTAGATGAATTGTCCTGATACGTGAAATCAAAATGGCGCCGCTGCCGGGGAGTGGTGTTACTTGAGAATTTTTAGTTCAGTTAAATTTTGTTCTTGTTAGTCATAGTTAAACTTACTTAAATTTAGTTTTGTTTTGCTTGTTTGTGTTGTGAAACAGGAAGTATCAGTGTAAACGGAAGCAATGGTAGCCAAGTAGGCCACCAAGATGACATCGGAAACCTCAACGATGTCAACGAGCCTAATGTTAATGTCCCCCATCTTATGGGTGGTATTGGTGCCATTCGCTTGCCTCCGGCCGAAGGGAATGCAGTGTTTCACATTACAAGTACTATGTTGCAGCTCTTGCAATTGAAGGGGCTGTTCAGTGGTTTGGCGCATGAGGATCCCCATGAGCACATTAGAAATTTTGTTGATGTTTCCAGACCATTCTCCTTCTAGAATATATCCCAAGAGTCGGTTCGGTTAAGGTTGTTCCCGTTCTCTCTAATGGGAGAAGCGTGCAAGTGGCTGGCTGAATTACCACATGAATCAATCACTTCGTGGGAGAAGTTGGTTACCGCATTTCAAGTTTGATTTTTCCCTACTTCGAAGATGATGGCTCTTCGGGATAACATTCAGAGCTTTAAATGCCTAGAGGGAGATCCAATTCATGAAACTTGGCTGTGATTCAAGAAGTTGGTGCTTCAATGTCCAACTCATGGCTTGCCTGACAACGTGATGTTGCAGTATTTTTACCGGAGTCTTGACTCCGTAAATAAGGGTGTTGCTGACCAACTTTCTCCGGGAGGTTTGATGCAGCAACCTTATGTGATAGCAGTCCAGCTCTTGGATGGTATTACTACAATCAATCGGGCATGGTACACTCGTGAAGATCAGGTTTCTCCTCTCACATTCAAATTGACCAAAGAGCAGATGGAGAAGGACCAAGAGAGGGACCAGAACATGGCAAAGATCATGACACAACTTGACATTTTGTTTTAAAATGTCATGGGAGCTGGTGCTCGAAGTGTCAATGTCGTGGGTATCGGGTGTGTTAAGCCGGATGAGGCCAAGTTCGAGGCTTTATATAATGAAAAGGTGAATTTTCTAGCCAACCAAGGTGGTGGTTATCGTTCTAACTACCTGAGGTAGGGTGGTAACCAAAGTTGGAATAGGGATAAGGGTTGGAAGCATCGTGATCGTGAATGGAGGGATCGAAATCCCAATTAGAAGGATGGGGAGAAGGATAGGTATGTGCCTCCCCACGAGTGCCAAAAGATAAAGGATTCGGAAAGTGGCTGGTCTGAGGATATGCTCTCTCATATCCTCAACAAAGTTGAAGGGTAAGACAAAACTTTGAAAGAAATGAAAGAAGATGTGTCGACCCTTAGTTAGACTGTTACCTCCCATTCTGTTTCGATCAAACATTTGGAGACTGGGTCATATCTCATCTCATCTAAACTCGAGACAACAAGGGGGGTTGCCTAGTAACACTATGGCCAACCCCAAGAATGAGGTTTGAAAGGGACTTGCGTCGGGCTACGACATTAACTAAGGCACTGCTTGGGAGGCAACCCAAGGTTTTATTTGCTTTTCTTTTAAGTATGAAATAATGATGTGTTGATTGTGCAGGTTAACGTGTGGAAAGTGTTTGAAAATTGAAGATTGGCGAGTAAAAAGCCCAGTCGGTGCATCGCCGAAGAGGTCGCCGAGCCCAACTTGGACCGCCGTTAGAATCAAGACAATTTTTAATTGGGTAAAACTCGGTGATCCTAGGAGCTGATTGGTGAATCGCCAACTAAGTCAGCGATCGCGATCTAGTCCAACGTTTGGACCCCCACAATAACTGGAGGTCTTGTAAAACTCGGTGAGGTAAGTGCCCACTCGGCACATCACCGAGTGGGTCGGTGAGCAAAACTAACGTTGCTGAATGGGAGAGAACTGGACAGTTTTAAAGGCCAAAGGTTTAAACTTTCAAACTCTTCACTTTCCCTCACTTTTAATCTTCCCAAACTCACATCCGCACTTTAGTTTTCAATATTATTGCATTTTAGTCATTGGATTTGTGTTCGGAGTGGATTACATTGCCGCCTAGCATTTCAATCTTTATTAATCGGCATCAAAGGTTAGTTTTCTGAACCCCGAGTGTATTTTGAGACTTTGTACTCATTTGCAATGACCTTATCTTAGGGAAGTGTGCCAGGCCTCTTTGATCTTAATTGGCTTTGTATGTGCCTGTGTTAATTTGAAAACCTTACCCGTAATGTTTATAATGTTGAATTCTCGTTATTTTTGTGCCTTAAAATTGGTTAGAATGTGTGGGGTGGTGCTTGCATGTTGTTGGGTCTAGTTGGGTGAAGTCTAAGTAACCCGTATTTCTGCCAAATGACGTAATTTTCCCAATGATAGAGTGGGTAACGTCATTCTGTAGGGCAAAATTCGTCAATTGGCAAAATTTGGCCAAACTAGGAGAAATATGAGTATCCCGGGGGCTTAGGTGTATTGGGTCTGAGTTTAATTTGAGAAGTGCATGCTTTGATTTTGTTTTCGAGGGTTGCGAGGTTAAATTCGAGAAGTTGGGTTGAAACTAGGCACATTGGGTCGTTTGGCGAGCTGGGTCGAGCTCGCCGAACCACTCAGTGGTTCGCCGAAGTTCCCCATCTCGCCTTTAATTCCATGCTAAATGTGTAGTTTGGTTCTGTACCTTTCGGCGAGAAGCCTGAGGTCGCCGAAAGCACTCAACGACTCACCGATAGTTCTTCTTGATTGCCCTTTATCTGCACCCCTATCCCTTTACTGCATTGTAACTTCCGGCGGGTTAATTCGTGCTCACCGAATGTTGTCGCTGATTCGCCGAAAGACCCTTACATCGCCGACTTCCCAAATTTTTCTGAGATTTTTGAGCCAATCCTTCCGGTGAGCCCAATTTAGCTTGCCAAAGTGATTCGGCGACTCGCCGACCAGATCGGTGAGTCTGTCGGCAACTATCTTTCGGTGCTTTTGATTGAATTATTTCTAACTTTTCTTGATGTTTTGCAGACATGGCTAGACTAAAAGTTGCTGGGAGAAACATGCCACCTCAAAAGAAAACTAAGGGAATTACAATAAATGAGGATGCAGCTGCATCCAGGAGCAAAGCCACCAAACTTCCCACAACTGTTGGGAAAGGCAAATGAAAAGAGAAGGCACCTGCATCACCGGAGGTCAGCTCCGATAGTGACGGGATCTATGTCACTCACCTCACCACTTCTGAGAGTGAGGGTAAGCACTAGGAGCCTCAGACTGTAGTTTTTGATGATGATGAGGTAGTAGCAGCACAGAGGGCAGAGCTGTGGTCCTAAAGGAGAAACGATCCGTCTAGGATCAGGAATCCTCAGCCCACCACTCCTCCTCCAATTCCAGCACAGGCAGTGGTGCTTGCACCACTAGTTCAGGGTCCTCCTCCTAAGTTTATGAATAGACTGAAGACTAAGGGGCTGAGGACAATCGTCAAGGAGAAGCGTATGTCCATTGATGGGGTCATTGACAGGCACCCAGAGATTATGAGTTGCCTTAAGTCACATAAATTCTAGATCTTCACCAAGACCCGTGGCCCGTATATTCCAAATTGGGTCAGAGAGTTCTACAGCGCTTATGGTGCCTTAATACCACAAGGGAAGAAGCCGGTAGCAAAATTTAAACCGGTTGACTATGTGGTTTTCAGAGGGAAGAAGGTATAATATGATTTTGCTACCATTAATGGCATCCTAGAATGCACAACGAGGTTTGATGATGGTTGTCAGTACAAGATCAGGACTAAGGTACTGGAAGACCTGAAGAGGTGGTTGGCTCCATTGATATCAGATGGTACTCCCAGATGGCTAGAGGTTGGGGTAACTATTGAAAAGAAGGACCTCAATGTGGCAGCGAGGTATTTGTTTGGTTTCATCAGCAGCATGATCATGTTGTCCCAGAACGAATCTATACTCTGCCAGGCCAAGACAGTCTGTCTGGGTTACATTATTGATGCAACGAGGCTGAATTTGGGGATGATCATTGCATCAAAGATGCTTATGCGGGCAAAGCAGCGCCAAACTTCGCTCCCTTCCTAGTGTTGATCACCGAGCTATGCAGATGGGCTCAGGTTCCTAGAGATAAGATGAAGGATGTGGAAATGATTACCACATCCTCTACCGATATCTGGAGTATTGAGGTGGAGTATTTGAAGGATCAAGCGGAGAAGAAGAAGGCAACCCCGATGGATACATCCGCAGTTGTTGATCCTCAGACATTACCTGCAGAGGCACCTTTGCCTACTCCGGCCCCTGGGCCTTCAAGTACATCTAGTTATATTCCTTCTGACACCCCAGGTTCCTCTGCTGCTCCATTACCCCTTAGACCCAGATCTGTTGATGTTGCTTTTTCCCAACCCCCACTCACCCAGGCTGCACTACTCTGGATGGGGTAACTAGCCCATTCTGCCGATCGTCGTGCTGCCAGGCTTGAGGCCTCCATACTGGGCATGATTCAGACAGCCCTAACTGATGCTGTGACACCATTGAGCGCTACCATTGATGCCCTCGCAGCTAGGATAGCGGTGTGCGAGCATGGCCAAAGGCCCACTGAGGAGGTGACGACTCTTAAGGCTGCTATTGCTGCACTTAAGAGAGATGTGGACTAGTTGAAGTCCACCAACATGTCCATGATCTTCGGGACTCTGGAGATCCCAGATGTGCTAGTTGAGCCCGACATGCCTCCGACCACCACCGAAAATGATATTAGAGTTGATGAGACAGCTGACCCCGAGTGTGAGGTGGAGACAGATGAGGAGATGCTTAGGGTTATTGAGGAGGCATGCGGAGACTGAGGAGGCCATGGTAGATGCAACTATGCAGGCTTCTTTAGCTGATACACCCTTAGCTGACCCTAGTGGAGCTGGTCCTTCTGAGGTGACTCCGGGCACTGATGCCCAAGTCCAGACTGATACACAGGGTACTGATGCCCAGACAGATGGATCGACTATTTAGACAGGATCCCTCTTTACCTCCCTATCTGTCTTACTTTTTGATTTTTGGATATTTTTGCTTGCATTTGAGGACAAATGTTTTTATTTGTGGTGGGGTGAGGCCCGCCTTTTGTGATGATTATTTTGTTTATATATATTGGGTTTTTAGCTTTAATTATGTTTTGCACTATTTTGTGGATGATTGAGCTTGTTGCTTCTTGTTTTAATTGTAAATGATTTTTGGACCCTTCCGAAAAAATTGTGTGCCACCTCTTGTATGTGTTTGAATGTGGTTGTTCTCTGGCAAATTTAAGTCTCGGTCTTGATCAATATCGATGACTTGAATAGTGCTCATAATCAAACAAAAATGAATGTGCGGCTATGATGAGGCCAAATGAAGTTGCATATACAATATGTGAACTTTTTGCATCTCGTTGTGACTAGCCAAGTATAAAATTGAGTATCTTGTGATGAACATTGCACACTAGTGAAAGTGTGGAGTCTTGTTAGACATTGGTGTCAATGCCTTGTGTGATGAGCTTACCGTGAACCATGCGTGATGACACCTAGAATTTTCCCCGTTGGTCCAGTTGACTAAGTGATGCAATCTCTTGAAATGATCTTAGGCAACTTTGAAGAGTGTGAAACAGATTTGACGTTATACCTCTTTTTGTGGCCTACCTGTGAGTGTGCACCTCGCTTGAACACCCTTTGAGCCTTAACCTTTTCTTGGAAGAAACTTGATGAAATTGTGACCTTTCTTGATCCATCACCCATAATCCTCATGATTTGTGGTTTGTGTGAATAGCCAACTTAGGCTAAAAGCCTAAGTTGGAGGTGTGGTGAAAAGAGAAGGTAAATCAAGAAGTGCAAGAAAGTCCCCTTTGACCCATGGTTTTAGAAAAATGGAAACCCTCCAAATAAAAAAAAGAGAGAAAAAGAAGAAAAGAATGAAAAAGTTGTGGAATAAAGTTGTGAAAATGCAAAGAAAATGGGGTTTCTAACAGTCCATGAAAGATGAAAAATGGGTGACTTTTGAGCATGAATGAGAATGATAAATAAGAGGAAAGAAAGTGTTGTTCGCACCACATTTCATGAGGATTGCAACCATTGAGCTTAAATGACCATACCTTTACACTCACCCCCGTTACAAGCCTTGCAAAGACCTTTTTGATCTTGAGTGAGCTGAAACAATTGTTGATTGGAAAATAAGGGCAAACCTATGGGTGAAAACATGCATCGTGTTCATCTTTGTGACTGTGAGCGTTGCATTTGATTCTGGAGATTTAAATTATGAACCATTGTGTGAATATGCAATCATTCTTTGTGTGAGGGCATTGTTGAGCTTGAACTTTCATTTGAAGCAAGTATTGTGAACTTGAGAATCTTTGATAATGGTGAGTCACAAATTGAATCTTTGAGTGCACCATTGATTCTTGCATGAATAAGTTGAGTCTTTTTGTGTGCATTCATGATTGAGTCTTGTGTAGAACTGTTTGGGACATCCTTTTTGAACTACTGAACTTGGGTTTTACTTGAGGACAATCAAAAGCTTAAGTTGGGGGCATTGATGAGTCCACGCTTTGGACTCATTTGGGAATTTATTTTAATAGATTTAGTGTCCTCAAATGCATATTTTGTTTCAGGTATTTGGACCGAGGAACAAAGCATGGACACTAATGAGCAACAAGGAACAAGGCAGCTGAAAGAACAAATAAAAGAAGGCATGACGATCGCCTAAACCATTGGGCGAGTCGCCGAATGGTCTCGCCCAATGTTCCAGTGTGCCAAGCCCTGAAGGAGAAAATTAAGTCGGCGATAGAAATGAGCAGTTGGTGAACGATTCCGTGATGCAGTGCTATATTGCCTAAAGTTATAGAACTTGAAGATGCTGAAGGCCAAAGCAGAAAGGGGATGGAATTTACCAAAGGGCGGATCGCCGAGTGGATCGGCGATCCTAAATTATTGCACCGAATGGTCCTTCGCAAAGCATTTTTGTCGACTATAAATACATTTTTAAATTCTTAGAATAGTATCTAATATCAGAGTTTTGAATATTGAATATCAATTATTAGTTTTTGAAGTTGGAGAACTGAGAATAGAGGGACAATATTTCCTTGGCTTTGAAGATTTGCAGATTTCCATTTCTGAGAAATTGGAAGTGGGTATTGAATATTCTTTCTCTTAGACCTATGTAAAGAAAATATTAATCTTACCCAGTTGATGGAAACACTATTTGGTAACGATTTCTGCCTTTTTATGATGTCTAGCGAAAACCCCAATTCTTGAGGTGTGATTATGTGATTATGGGTTGATTTAACTGGTGGGTATTGCTAATAAATAGTTTAAATGTTATTTAAAGGTGATTTCATTCAGTAATTGTGGTTGAATTTAATGGGTTGTAGTTGCAAATGAAATCCTAACTTCGTGTTTTTGGCTTGCTCGAGAGAGAGGTTTTAAAACAAAAATTACTGAATCGATGGTCTGTGGGTATTGGGTTGTTATGGGTTCAGCTCTAGAGAGTGAATCCTAAACCCTTTTCCACACATTCAGCTTGAGAGAGTGAATGAACTAAAGTGTAGGTTGTACTTAATTGCTGCTTATTGGTGTTCGAGAGAAACCAATTTGATTCGGGGTAAACTGTTCGAGAGAAAGTTTATCCCCACTGAAGTCTAGTTGATTCATTGATTTACGGCTATTTACTAGCAATTGCAATTACCCAATTGTCTAAATTAGTCCATAATCCAATCACATCCCAAGAACCCGTCTCTATATTTGTTATTTTCGTGTTATTTGTTATTGTAGTTGATAATTACAAACAAAGCCCCCCCTGATATTTGACACTTGTGTCACCCATAATTTGTGATATGTTTTTACTCGTAACTTTTTATTCCTTTGATTGACTTGAGCATATTCTTACTTGCCTATTGATTCTCAATTACAAACCACTCCCTGTGGGATTCGACCCCAACTCACTTAGTTGGGTTATATTACTGACTAACGATCGTTGACACTTAGTATTGGATGAAGTGTCCTGATACGTGAAATCACCATCCACCGTGGTCCTTACGCTAAAAATCTCCTTCTCCTTCCTTCCCAAGCTTAGAACAACTTTTTGGGGGTTTCTAGGGTGGCTTACATCTAAATTAAGTATTTTAGGAAGAAGGAGGAATTAAGATTTTGCGTTATTAACATTTTGTCTCGCCTATCCCAGTGCCGCCCTGGCGGGATAGTTGCCCAGTAATTTCCCAAATTTTTTCTTTTCCTAAATAACGACGGTTCGAGTCGTTACAATAGATACCAATTTACCCATCGTTCATCCCCGAACAACTAGTACACGGAACATCACACGCTATATTTCAAATTACATCTAAACTAAGGGATTGGTCCATTACAGAAACCACGACGGATGGGCATTTCTCAAATCTATAATATGAAAGGTTTTGATAACCAAGGGGGTTAGTTAGGAATTTAAGGTAACACACGAAGAACAAAAGTGTTCAACTTACTTAGCCTGACCCCGCCAGGGTGGTAGTCCTTCTGCTGAGGCGGGACCGCTATGGCGAGGACACTCCCGCTAAAGCGGGAGATCGGATAATAGTAAAGGGGGGAAAGGGGAATGATTTCCTCATTTCTCCCTTTCCTTACTCAAACTCTCCCAAAAATACTCTCGATTCACTCGTCCCGAACGCCGAAAACAAGGTAAAATTCATGATGTTTACTCTCTTTAATTCATTACTTACTTAATCACGATTGCATAACGAATATTGATCAATTAGATAAGCCTTGGGGAACTTTTCAAAGTTGTGAAAAATAGGTTACTTGATTTGCTAGGAAAACGTAGCATGGGTAATTCCCTTACGTCCCCGACGTCTCCAAAACGGCCAGGGCATAAGGATTTCGTAAAAATACGATTGAATTGGTACCAAAATGGGTGGGAGAAGTTGAAAAGCCTCTTAATTTAAAATGCAAATTTGGGCACTATTTAGGGGTTCATTTGCCAATATAATTGCATAATTAGGTTCTAGGGTAGTTAATACGCTTTGATCTGCTGAAAATTTGTCGAAAATGAGGGTTTTGGGAAGAAGAGGCACCATGATCGCGCCTAGTGTTCGTTCCAGATAAAGGTTGCGCTGGCGACCTGTATCCCGCTATGGCGGCCTCAATTATCCCGCTCTAGCGGGATTTGGCTGCTCTGGCGGGATAAGCTAGACCAGTGGCCTACATCCCTTTTTGATAGAAAATTTTCTACCTTCCCATTTTAACCAGATTCTGCCTAATCCCTCGGTGTTCTAATGTAGATCTTTCATAACCTGCAGGCTTATCAAATGGTGGTCTAAATGGGGAAAATTTGACTTTTGTCCAATTTTCCGACATCGCTAGTCGAGAGAGATTTCATGACTTTAGGAACAATAAGTTTTGTTGTGAGAGGGGCTTCACCTTACTCAGGCTGGAGGAGAAAGAGCATGCCTTCTATGCTTGTCTGATAGAGTTCGGGTGGGCTCCACTGACCAAGGCTCCCCCTGTCGCACGTGCTGAATGTGTGCGGGAGTTCTACGCTATCTTGCCCACCGACCACTGGGACGACCCTCACCCCATCATCCGCATTAGGGGAGTTGACATCTCCCTGAATGCCACTGTTATAAATGAGGTTCTGGAGTTGCCCAAGGCCTCGAATGCTGAGTACGAGGCTAAGATGAGGGAGATGGATTTGGGCTGGCTAAGGGACACACTGGTGGAGCCTACATGCCGGGATATGGTCTATTGGTCTACTGCTAAAGGGAATACTAGTACGGACTGATCACCGAGTGGTAAGTGTAACGACCCATAAAACGAATAAGTGAAACTAGAGCCAAACTAATGAGTCTTTGAGTTTGGTGTGAGGTTTGAGATGGTTTAATGTTGTCCCGATCTATGGTTGAGGGGTTTAGGGGTTAAACGTCAAGGTACGACTCCCCAAGGACAACCCTAGGGGTCCTTGAGGAGGACCCTAAGCCTAACCCCCAAGACCCCAAGGAAAACAAAAACTGCCCAAAACAACATGACCTACGGATGGGGACCTACGTCCCATACGTCCACCTACGCCTCGTGGGTGGCCTCCGTAGGTCAAGGGACACTTTGTCAAGCTGCAGCCCCAAACCACAGACTAGCAGGACGGGGCATAGCCCAACCTACGGTCCGTAGGTGAGGGGGCGTCGATGGCACCTGTGTGTTGTCAATTATCTCGGCCTAGCTATGGATCATATGGTAAATTCATGTTAAGTCTAGTTTAGTTGGGGGACGGTTTTAATTAGTTATTTAAAGTATTTTAAGAGTTTTTAATGTATTAAACTCTATTTAGATTTCATTATTTCAAAACCCCAAAGTTAGAAACCTCTCTTCCCCAAAAGTCTCTCTCTAGAAACCTCCATTGGAGGTGAAGGATCCAAGCTCTCAAGGTCAAATATTCAAGGTTTTCAAGGGATTTTGTGGATTTATTCCATTAAAGGTATGGTGGTCTTCATCCTTGACTTAGTTTCTTTCAAGGAGCCAATTTTAAAGTTGATTTCAAATCTCCCAGTTTACCCACAAACCCTAGATTTCAATCTATGCATGGGTTCGATTCAAAACAATATCTAAAGGCTTTATTGCATTGAATTATGAATGAATTATGGATTTAAAGATGAATTAAGATGATTTCTTCCTAGAACCCATGTTTCCCCCCAAATTACTATGTTGTGATTTGTGATTGGGAAGTGATTGATGATGAAGTATGTGAATTGTTTATGTGTATATGAATATAGAATATTGAGATTATGTTATTACTCTTGCTAATTGTATTAATCTAAGGTGTGTGGGTGAGTGTGATCCATGGCCTTGAAAGGCAAGGTATAAAGGTTAAGGTCTGATTATGATGTGAAGGATATGCATGTGATTTCAATGATAGAATGATGATCATGTATATAATGTAATTGTGTTATTGTTGATAGTATATTCTCAATAGACACTCATGAGTGATGATGATAGAATGTGAAGGGTTTCTTCTATGTATTGTTGTATCTTGAATTGCTAGGCTTAGGCATCCTTGTCTTGTACAAATGAAAGTTATGTGAATGTTGAATCTCGAATTGGTAGGCTGGGGCATCATTTTCTTGTATAATGAATGTATATTGACTTGATGAATATGAATCAATAGACTTGTGGCACTACTTTCATAAATGAAGTAATGTAATGACTACTCTTGAATCGATATGCCTATGTTATTCCTTTCCTAATGAGTCAATGTACCATGAATGGATAGGCTTATGGCATTCCTTTCATGAATATGATAATGTAATGAGCAACCTTGAATGGATAGGCTTATGGCATTCCTTTCATGAGGACTCTAGAGCTATCCTTGAATGTACCATGGATTGATAGGCATATAGCATTCCTTCCTTGTGTAATGATGTGACTTGGGTCAATAGGCCAATGACATTCCTCCCTAGCACAATAATGTAATGTGAATGAAATAATCTATGAGAATGTAGGCTAAGCACCGAGTGGATATGGTAAGATGGAAACTCTCCCAATGTTAGGTTAGAATTCCAATGAACATCTTCCTATCCCATAAATTATGTGCCCACAGGGGTCCTAGCTAGTGGATCCGCCTAAGCTAATGAACCGGTCTTACCTCAGGCAAGTAGACCACCTCTTTACGGTGTGGGGTTATATGACACCGGATTCTATGTCAAGCTCACATGGTCTATGTCGATTAAACGCTTATTCCCATCATGTGAGATGTGCATTATGGTTTCTTGATGAGTTCTATAGAGTGTGGGTGGTAGTATGGGATGCCATCGATGCATTGCACGAGTAGGCTTTGAGAGGGTCATAGTGAGTTCTCTAAGTCTTAATGGCTAATGTATGAATGTGTCCATAATGAAGCTAATGAAGTATGTTGACTCTTATATGCTTAAATGAGATGATGTATGCTATACTTGGATTGTATTATGAGTTACTTCCTTGTCATGACTTATGGAGTATGAATGTGCCTTGCCTATGGTTACTTTAAAGGAGTACTTAGTGTGAGTAGTAGTATGGGATGCTACTTGCACATTGCACAAGTATGACTTAGAGATTTGTCTTAGGTGATGGTCCTTATGTGATGATATAACTTATGTAATGTTTATGTCTCTTATGTATGAGTATTGTATGAAGATGGAAAAGTTGAATGGTAAGTTCACTTTTGGTTACCTTAATGTGGTACTTTAGTGTGGATGGTGGTATGAGACGCTATCCATACATTGCACAAGGTATAGCATGAGGGTTATTTAAGGTGAAGGCTTTATGTAAAGGTAATGGGTTATATGTTGATTATGCCTCTATTGTGATGAAATGACTTGTATGTTTGTTATGGTTGAATATTATGCCTCTTGTACTTATGTTCATGAAGTTTTATCAAAATGGCATAAAAGCATGATTTCAAATAAAATGTCTGTTTTAAGCATGTTTTTGCATGACTATCGTACTTAGTACTTAATTGTGCTAACCCATTCTTCTTCATGTTTTACTTCAAGTGTAGGTTCCGGCAAGTGAGTTGCTTTCCCTCTAGTGGAAGCTTGGATTTGAGATTCTCCAAGACTAAGTGGTATGTACTCATAGATCGAGGACACGTGTTTAGAAGTTTCATTTTATTTCATGTAAAAGACTATTGTTAGACATTTCAATTGTAAAGGGTCATGTCCCTACTTATGTTTCGGATGTTGTTTTTAGATGACCATGTGAGACAATAGACTTCCGCTGTGTTTTCAAGTGTTTTAACTGAGTACTTTGATTGTGTTGTTTTAAAGAAAGTTTTAATTTCGTACTGTCTCTATTATCGAATGCAATGAAATGCTATGAGGTTTGTATGAGACCCCTTCGGGGTCAAGTACGCTGTTTCGCATCTAGGGGCTTGCCTTGGGTCATGACAAACATGGAATCAGAGCACAAGATTTTGGAAATGGTTTTTAGGGTTGATTTCTGACAAGCCACGTCTAGTAGAGTCTTGTTTATCGGTGTGAGTCGCAACACATATATTAGTGAGAGGCTATAGGATGTTAGGAAGTTACACTTCTTTCATATTCTTGAAGTCGTGCCTTAAAGTTTAGTTCTATAAGTGTCCTTTTCCTAATCCTTCTTTTGTGCTTATAGGATATGAATACAAGAAGGACGCCCGCAAAAGGGAGTAGAAGAGGAGAATGTGAATGAGGGAGTTCCTCCCCAAGATCCCCAAGGTCCTCAAAGTGACCAAGTTCCTCAAGGGAATGAAGTTTCAGTTGAAGCTCCGACTATGACCAATGAGGAAGTTAGGTCGGCTCTTTTGATGATAGCTCAAGCCATAACTACTCAAGCTTAAGCCATGATGGATCAAGATACTAGGGGTGTTGAGGCTAATGTTAACCCTATGGTGAGTACTATGGCTTCTAGGTTGAGAGACTTTGTGAGGATGAATCCTCCGGTTTTCCTAGGTTCCAAGGTGGGAGAGGATCCCCAAGAGTTTTTGGATGAGGTGTATAAGATAGTGAGTGCTATGGGGGTGACTTCTAGAGAAAAAGCAGAACTAGCTTCCTACCAATTGAAAGATGTTTCCCAAACTTGGTGTACTCAATGGAAAAGCAATAGGCCTATAGGAGCGGGTCCTATAGAATGGGAGGAGTTTAAGAAGGAATTCCTTGGTAGGTACTTTCCCCGTGAGAAGAGGGAGTGTTAAGTGGAGGAGTTTATCAATCTTAAGAAAGGTAGCATGAGTGTGGAAGAGTACTCCTTGAAATTTACCCTCTTGTCTAAGTATGCTCCATCTTTGGTGTCAAACCCTAGGGATTAGATGAGTATATATGTGATGGGTATATCCGACCTAGTTGAGGAAGAGTGCCATATGGTGATGCTCCATGATGATATGAATATTTCTACGCTTATGGTGTATGCTCAATCTATTGAGGAGTCCAAACTTAAGAGGAAAAATAGAGAGTTGAAGAGGTCTAGGTCCGATGAGCAAGGGCAACCTAGGTTCAAGAAGAGAGATCCAAACAAAGATTATCCTAGTGCTCCTAAGGTTAATGAGGATAAAGGTGGTGGACCTCCATTTTCTAAACCTCTTTGCACCACTTGTCAGAAGAGGCATCATGGGAAGTGCCTAGCCGGTACTAGTGGGTGCTATAGGTGTGGCAAGAATGATCACTAAGTGAGAAATTGTCCTATTCTTACGGCCAAAGGAAGGGAGGCCAAACAAGCTTCTTATGTTGGCCCAGATCTTAATTCTCCAAAGAAGAACCATTTTTATGTGCTTCAAGCTAACAAGGACAAAGGAGCTAATCCGGACGAAGGCACCGGTAAGTTGTAGTTCCTTATAGATTTTGAATGTTGTATTGGACATCAGGAACAGCTGGAAGGGCTCTCGAGTGAGAAAGCAATATTTCATTAAAAAAGATCATCCTGCCTTGGCCGAAAATGCCGATTCCAGCCCCCAAGAAGGCTTACTATGCCTATGTAGTTTTCATGTTAAGCCTTAGTTGGGTTTACTCCTAAGTGGGGGATAGTATGTTGAATAGTAAGGTCGTTGAGAAAATTTTGATATCCTTATCTCTTTCCTTCTATTCTTATTCAAGCTTGAGACCGAGAGTTCCTTGTAGCTTGTTTCATGTTTTGGAGTCATGTGTGATTATGAGTTTCCATAGTCTCCTTATGTTATGCATGTCCTTGATGAATTTATGTTTATATGAGAAAATGGGTTTTCATGATTTATGCTCCTCATGTTGATTTTTGCATTTAGTATGAGTTGTGTATATGTTTCATGAGATGAATTGTTGAACATGCCTAATTGTGCTTTTGAGAGAAATTGCATAATGTGCTCAATGATGTTATGATGAGCATGATTTGAGTTGGAGAAGGTAATGCCTCCAATGTAATGAGTAATGTTGAAGTTTTCATGCATAAGTAGTTTGTAGATGTAGTTCCTACTTTCTTGAATTGCATGGAGTATGTTTGATGTGGAGTTGAGGTTTCCTCATAGTTTTGTGCATTGTTTATAATGATTGCATGTATGATGGGATGCTAGTCTTGAGTCGTTAACCCCTTAATATGTTTAAAGTGTCATTCGAGGACGAAAGTTCCTAAGTGGAGGATAATGTAACGACCCGTAAAATGAATTAGTGAAACTAGAGCCTAACTAATGAGTTTTAGAGTTTGGTGTGAGGTTTGAGGTGGTTTAATGTTGTCCCGAGCTATGGTTGAGGGGTTAAACATCAAGGTACAACTCCCCAAGGACCACCCTAGGGGTCCTTGAGAAGGACCCTAAGCCTAACCCCCAAGACCCTAGGGAAAACCAAAACTGCCCAAAACCACATGACCTACGAATGGGGACCTATGCTCCGTAGGTCCACCTATGTCTCGTGGGTGGCCTCCGTAGGTCAAGGGCCACTTTTTCAAGTAGCAGCCCCAAACGACGGACCAGCAGGACGCGGCGTAGCCTAACCTACGGTCAGTAGGTGAGGGGGCGTCGATGGCACCTGTGTGCTGTCAATTATCTCGGCCTAGCTAGGGGTCATTTGGTAAATTCATGTTAAGTCTAGTTTAGTTGGGGGCGGTTTTGATTAGTTATTTAAAGTATTTTAAGAGTTTTTAAAGTATTAAACTCTATTTTAGATTTCATTATTTCAAAACCCCAAAGTTAGAAACCTCTCTTCCCCAAAAGTCTCTCTCTAGAAACCTTCATTGGAGGTGAAGGATCCAAGATCTCAAGGTCAAATCTTCAAGGTTTTCAAGGGATTTTCGTGGATTTCTTCCATTAAAGGTATGGTGGTCTTCATCCTTGACTTAGTTTCTTTCAATAAGCCAATTTCAAAGTTGATTTCAAATCTCCAAGTTTACCCAAAAACCCTAGATTTCAATCTATGCATGGGTTCGATTCAAAACGATTTTTAAAGGCTTTATTGCATTGAATTATAAATGAATTGTGGATTTAAAGATGAATTAAGATGATTTCTTCCTAGAACCCATGTTTTCCCCCAAATTCCTATGTTGTAATTTGTGATTGGGAAGTGATTGATTATGAAGTATGTGAATATTTTAGGTGTATATGAATATAGAATGTTGAGATTATGTTATTACTCTTGCCTAATTGTATTAATCTAAGGTGTGTGGGTGAATGTGATCCATGGCCTTGAAAGGCAAGTTATGAAGGTTAAGGTTTGATTATGATGTGAAGGATATGCATGTGATTTCAATGATAGAATGATGATCATGTATAGAATGTAATTGTGTTATTGTTGATAGTATATTCTCAATTGACACTCATGAATGATGATGATGTAATGTGAAGGGTTTCTTCTATGTATTGTTGTATCTTGAGTTGGTAGGCTTAGGCATCATTTTCTTGTACAAATGAAAGTAATGCGAATGTTGAATCTCGAATTGGTAGATTTAGGCATCCTTTTTTTTTGTATTAGGAATGTATATTGACTTGATGAATATGAATCGATAGGCCTATGGCATTCCTTTCATAAATAAAGTAATGTAATGACGACTCTTGAATCGATAGGTCTATGGCATTCCTTTCCTAATGAGTCAATGTACCATGAATCGATAAGCTTATGGCATTCCTTTCATGAGTATGATAATGCAATGAGGAATCATGAATCGATAGGCTTATGGCATTCCTTTCATGAGGACTCTAGAGCTATCTTTGAATGTACCATGGATCGATAGGCATATAGCATTCCTTCCTTGTGTAATGATGTGGCTTGGGTCGATAGGCCAATGGTATTCCTCCCTAGCACAATAATTTAATGTGAATGAAATAATCTATGGGAATGTAGGCTAAGCACCGAGTAGATATGGTAAGTTGGAAACTCTCCCAATGTTAGGTTAGAATTCCAATGAACATCTTACTATCCCATAAACTATGTGCCCACATAGGTCCTAGCTAGTGGATCCACCTAAGCTAATGCACTGGTCTTACCTTAGGCAAGTATACCACCTCTTTATGGTGTGAGGTTATATGACACCGGATTCCATGTCAAACTTACATGGTCTATGTCGGTTAAACGCTTATTCTCATCATGTGAGATGTGCATTATGGTTTCTTGATGAGTTCTATGAAGTGTGGGTGGTAGTATGGGATGCCATCCATGCATTACACGAGTAGGCTTTTAAAGGGTCATAGTGAGTTCTCTAAGTATTAATGGCTAATGTATGAATGTGTCCTTAATGATGCTGATGAAGAATGTTGACTCTTATAAGCTTAAATGAGATGACGTATGCTATTCTTGGATTGTATTATGAGTTCCTTCCTTGTCCTGACTTATGGAGTATGAATGTGTCCTTAATGAAGCTAATGAAGAATGTTGACTCTTATATGCTTAAATGAGATGATGTATGCTATACTTAGATTGTATTATGAGTTACTTCCTTGTCATGACTTATGGAGTATGAATGTGCCTTGCCTATGGTGACTTTAAAGGAGTACTTAGTGTGAGTAGTAGTATGGATGCTACTTGCACATTGCACAAGTATGACTTAGAGTTGTCTTAGGTAATTGTCCTTATGTGATGATATGACTTATGTAATGTTTATGTCTCTTATGTATGAGTATTGTATGAAGATGGAAAGGTTGAATGGTAAGTTTACTTTTGGTTATCTTAATGTGGTACTTTAGTGTGGATGGTGGTATGAAACGCTATCCATACATTGCACAAGGTATAGCGTAGGGGTTACTTGAGGTGAAGGCTTAATGTGAAGGTTATGGGTTATATGTTGATTATGCCTCTATTGTGACGAAATGACTTGTGTGTTGGTTATGGTTGAATATTATGCCTCTTGTACCTATGTTCATTAAGTTTTATCAAAATGGCATAAAAACATGATTTCAAATAAAATGTCCGTTTTAAGCATGTTTTGCATGGCTATCATACTTAGTACTTAATTGTGCTAACCCATTATTCTTCATGTTTTACTACAAGTGTAGGTTCCGGCAAGTGAGTTGCTTTCCCTCTAGTGGAAGCTTGGATTTGAGATTCTCCAAGACTAACTGGTATGTCCTCATAGATCGGGTACAAGTGTTTAGAAGTTTCATTTTCTTTCATCTAAAAGACTATTGTTAGACATTTCGATTGTAAAGGGCCGTGTCCGTACTTATATTTCAGATGTTGTTTTTAGATGACCATGTGAGACAATAAACTTCCGCTGTGCTTTCAAGATTTTTAAATGAGTACTTTGATTGTATTGTTTTAAAGAAAGTTTTAATTCCGTACTATTTCTATTATTGAATGCAATGAAATGCTATTAGGCTTGTATGAGACCCCTTCGGGGTCAAGTACACCGTGTCGTATCTAGGGTCTAGCCTTGGTTCGTGACACTAAGAGGTGGCTTTACTTGGTCACTAGGAGGATTCGCCCATCGGGCAATCGTACTAACGTGACGTTCCCTAGGGCCTTGGTGGTGGTGTGCACGGTGCAGGGCATTGAGCTGAACTTAGGGGCGCAGACTATTTATGAATGGAAGATGTTCTACTGGGGTAACAAGAAGGCTTTTTTCATGCCAGGACTTATCATTGCGATGTGCAAACAAGCGGGGGTACCCTTCTTAGATACTGATGAGGTATTTCCTATGGATCCCCCCTTTCACTCTCTTTTGGTTAGATAGGGCTCAACTTCTTAGAGCAAAATGAGGAGGACGGACAGGGCCATCAGCAGTCAGGCGGTCGCGGAGTCGGACGATGAGGGAGGCGACGACACTCGTTCCACCGGGTCCCAGCCTCTACTCTTAACTGCACAGGTAGAGGAGGACTTGACAGCTGTCCGGAGGAGAATGGGGCGCCCTATTGCTGACACCACTCCAGTTCCCCCCAGCACTGCCCTAGAGCTTGAGATGCTCTGTCGTGAGCTGTGCCAGGAGAAGAGGAAGGGTCTAGCGAGGGACCATCTGCTGGTTCGAATATGGAAGGCGGTGAAAATCATGTTCACTTGCATCACCCCCGGATAGGAGATTCCCATAGTTGATAATGGAGATTTCCATCAATTCTCTTGTCTGGAGGAGGCTATGACAGGACTGGTGCCCCCGAAGGATCTAGACTCAGATGATGACACCTCGCAGTCCCAAGGTTCTTGATTGTTTCTTGATAAGTCGGATATTTGGACTTATTTAGGGCTTTATTTACTATGCTTTAGTGTCCTTAAATTCTTAGTTTATGATAAGTAACTAATGTAAAGCCTTTGATTTCCAGGCATATGAATTGAGGAACAAAGCAAGGACACCAATTGGCAAAGAGGAAAGAAGCAAGTTGAAAGAATGAAGTAAAGCAAGCCTGGTGATCGCCGTAATCACTCGGCGAGTCGCCTAGTTGCTCCTCTATTGCCTAAAGTTACAGAATGCTGAGACTGGATTGGGGGTAACTTCGACGAGCAGCAACTCCATTAGCGTGTCGCCTTGCACATTGGCAAAGGATGACCTTGTCGCCAAAAGTCTTGACGGAAATCCAGATAAGTGCCGATGGGTGAGTTAAAAGGAAAAAAGGTGAATCATGGAATGAAATGGTGATCCCGATCTGGCTCGCCTAAATTTACAGTGGATGGACTAAGAAGATAAGAAGAATTAAGGCGAGATGAGGGACGATCAGCGAGTCACCAAGCGGTCGGCAAAACCCGACTTTCCTCGTCGGTTAGTCCCAAAAAGCTTCACATAAATCTGTATAAATTGACTTTTGCAAGAGATAGAAAGTATTCAGAAACGTGAGGAACAAAAGATTGAGAGCAAAAACACTATCATTGTGGATTTCAAGTGATTTTAGCAAGGTTTTTCATTGGGATTTTGTAATAGAAAAGATTTTAGTTAATTTTAATCTTCGAATTTCATTTACCCAGCTATGGAAAATGTGGCAGTTATTGATATTCATCTTTTCACCACTATTGGCTAAGACCCTAACCTGGGGGGTTTGACAATATGATCAATTGTTGCATTTTACTGAATGGGTGTTATCAATTAGTGATTTTTGGTGTTATTCTGAAGCAGGTCTGAATTATTACGGTGGTTTAACTTCATTATTACATATCTAGTGTGATAGATTTCAATTTTGTGCTTGCTCGAGAAAAGTACAGAACCAACTTAATAATTTGGCATCCTTAGTAGTGGGTTTTGACGATTTCAGCTTGAGAAAGTGAAACCCAAGATCCAGCCTTTGTATCTAGCTTGAAAGAGTGGATTTGATGAGAACGTGGGCTGGTCATCTTATGGATAGTGTTGAGGTTTGAGAGAACTCAACGGAAATAAGGTAATTGTTTGAGAGAAAATTGCCTTACTTACAGTCCATTTTACCCACGACGAATCAGCAATTATCGATAATGATATACATCCATTGAGTTGAATTTGGCAATTGATTAGTCAGCCCCCTAAGTGTTTCCTAGTTATCTGATTGTTCTTTGATAGATTGTGGACATGGGTTGGTAACATTATTCTGAAATTTGACTGTTAAACTCTTAAGTGTTGTGTTTGTTCAGCTGGAAAGGTCACTGTCATACTTTCGTATTTGATTTCAAAAGAAACTACTCTTTGTGGGATCGACCCCAACTCACTTGGTTGGGTTATACACTGACTAGCGATCGTTGACAGTTAGAATTGGATGAAGTGTCTTTGAAACGTTAATCATTTCTTCGCCCCTTTCTGGACTTGTATTTTAGGACAGAACTTTACCTTTATCTTTTTGTCCTTCCTTATGTTTTTGTTGCACGTGGATGCTGGTTTTTCTGCGGTTTCCACAGTAAATAGCTAATTTCTAAGTTTTTATAAACTATTCTCGATTGTTGAACACTGATTGGATTGCAGGGATTAGTTCGGGTATGATTTGGGGTCCATAATTGTGACTAGGGAAAACAGGGGAGACAAGTCTGAGGTTCTGCCTCGCCCTATCCCGCTCTGGCGGGAGAAATTCTGCACTGGTGGCCTCACCTTGGTAGGAAAATCCCACCCCAGCGGCCCTGATGGAAACATAACCCCGTCAACAATTTTTCTGGGGTTCTTCTCCTCTCTAAACCTCCCTTAGAGTTCCCGGCTATAACTAGGCATTTTAGATAATCAATCCCCTTAGATAGGGTAAACGTTGCCTACCCTGAGTCAACCCAACGATACACGCTCCAAAAACCTTTTACGTTACTTCAACACTACAACATTCTCATCCCCGAGATACACACATATATTACATGATTATTAGTTGGTCGTGAGCACATCCATATTCCGTTTTTACGAATCACCTTGTAAATTATCGAGACCCTCGCACCAACTTAGTTTTGACTTCTTCTCATAATGAGTTTCACGATACTCGAGTAGTCACAACTTGCATAATTTAAGCGATTAGGTCAACACATTGCACATATCAAAGTTCAAACGCACATTTAAAGGGCACATAATTGCATCATCACATTCAAGCAATTACCACTTCACATTTGCAGTTGATTCAGACAATAAGAAGCACGCGTTCACCGTTTCAAAAATACAATTCACAAACAAGTACAAATTATTAGTTAGTTTGCTTCATGGATGATCATTTCTGATCATCCATGCAATTACACGACCCGTAGGGCCATATACCAATTGGAACCTTCTCTGTTCCAATTTTACCTTGCTTATGTTCCTTCAGTCGTGACCACAACGTCTAGTTCACTTTGTTGAGATACCAAATGGAATTGGGAAATACCAATTGAACTCAACTCATACCACAACCGACATTCGCATGAAAGGAGAGAAAGAAGGTGGAACGACTTCCTAGAATGCTTCCTAGCCTCCTGAAGATTATATAGGGACGTCAACACACCAAAATCCACAAGAGTCTAGTCCACATTTTGCTCTTGTACTGGGAGACCGATAACCTAGACTCTAATACCAATTTGTCACGACCCAACCCACTGGGCCGTACGGGCACCTACATACTACCACCTAAGTAGGAAAACCCTCTTTTTCCAATAAGTACAACGTGCGGAATTTAATTAAAAAAGAAATAAATATACTAACTGAATTTTATAAATAAGAACCTTTAACACAATTTCGGTTAAGGCTTGTAAATTAAATAACACCCCCAATGATCTAGTCTAAACAGGTACAAGAGCTACTAAGAGTGCAACAGGATAAATAAATAAAAGATACAACTCCCACCATGCGGAAGGAAAGATAGAAGTTGCTGAAGAATTTCTTTGTCTTCACCTAATGAAACATCACCGACCCTGCATCCAGACTATGCCAAAAAGGCATAGCAAGAGTAGTATCAGTACAAAAGTACACATACTGGTAGGCATCATTGGTCAACCCGACGCCCACCACATAACATAAGAAATCAACTAGCAAGATCATGCTATAAACCACTCTCTTCTCCACCTTTACCCTCTCTCGAAATACCTTCGAATTACACTAGTACTCTTACTACTAACCACCTTCTCAGTCAACCTACTTAATATGTTCTTGATCATAGCCTAACCATTCTAACGCATAGAAAAGTCCACAAATACAACTACAAGCATTCCGACTAATCGCCCACAACATACCCTTACTTTCTCTTTTATATTACCTAGCCTTGCCCACATAGTACATTACGTCATGCTTTCTAACTACTAACCACGAATCCCTTTTTCCAAGGTGAAATCCACCTAGGCATTTACATCACGTACAATACCTCCACTTCTCAACCTTGCAACATACGGACAGCCCTTGTCTCTCAACATTATCACTCTTGAACCCTTGGCCCTTCCAGTTTCATTCAACGTCAAGACACATAACAAGTTTAATCAACTTAGTAGAACAACATAGATAGGTCATCATAACTATTTAAAATTCTGGGGAAACGACATCAAACATCACTGATGAACAATCCACAACTTCACCATTTCAAGATATACGATTATGTCAAGTCATTAGTCCTCTCAAGGGACCCAAACCCAAACAGTTAGCATACCGAAATGTGGTACCCGATCCAATGATTATGTCAGAACGTGGCAACCAGTCCCATATTTATGTCGGAACGTGGCAACCGATCCAAGTTAGTGTGTCAGAACACAACACCTAATCAATTCAACAAGCCACAATCACAATCACAAAGTATATTCTCATAATCATACAATCAAATCATTATTCATGTCATTCATCATTCATCCATCTTCAATTACGATTAGTGTGTTCAATAATGCAACATTCACATACATACATGTATTATAATGTTCCAATAACAAACATACATCACACAAACATGAAATCAACCATCACCATGATGTATTAATCAACATGTATCACTAAAACAATAATTCGACCATACTCAGCCCTAGTTCATCACCTAAGGCATCTTCCTATGATTTAATCATCTTTTGTTTGGTGCACGAAGGCCTATGCATAATTCGTACCATTGATTTACCTTAAATTACGCAGTGAACACAGATTTATAACTACTCAATTTATAAAACCTAGTCTACCTGGGCGCCAAGCAGCCGCACGGAGTTTTTGATTTCGATTCTTTGTTTTCGGACTTTCCGACGGTGATCTTGACCAGAAATCCGCCATCCACCACGCTCCTTACGCTAGAAATCTCCTTCTCCTTCCTTTCCAATCTTAGAGCAGCTTTTTGGGGGTTTCTAGGGTGGTTTACGTCTAAATTATGTATTTTAGTAAGAAGGAGGAATTAAGATTTCGCGTTATTTACAGTTTGTCTCGCCTATCCTGCTCTAGCGCCAGTTTACCCCGCTATGGCGCCGCTGCCCTAGCGGCATCTGGCCCACCTTGGCGGGATAGTGGCCCAGTAATTTCTCGAATTTTTTCTTTTCCTAAATTACGATGGTTCGGGTCATTACATACATACACATATTCTTTTTAAAAAATTATTTTTTCATCACTCTCTGATAATCTCTATACGACTAAATTATAATGAAATATAATACGGTCGGATAATATAATGATATAATTAGTCCAAAAGAAAAAAATATGAAAACACATATCTTTTAACCACCGCGCGGAGCGCGGCCATGTACCCTAGTATAGATATAAAGAAGAAACATAGAGAAGGTGTTGTGACACCTCTCTATGGTCTCCATTCATATTTATCTATTTTCTCCTTTTATTGACCATTTTTTCCTTCATTATTTATTTATTTTATTTTTAAAATCTGGAAAAGTTTTCTCATTCAATTACTCAACTTTTCACCTACCACTATAATATATATTTACCTACCACTATAATATATATTTAATATCTTTAACAAAATAGGAAATAGCTACTAATAACTCACAAATCTCAACTTATACTCTTAATAATATTCATAACTCCTTTTTTTAATCTCCATAACCTTCAATATATATATAAAGTGATGTGGCACCTCTCAATGGCCAAGGATCCTATTTATCTTTTTTCTCCTTTATGTGGTCATTTTTATAATTATTCTTCATTTATAAATTTATAAAATACAATATCAATAAATTAAATGACACTAAATTCTACAAATATTTTGTTTACATTAAATTGTTTGCACATACACTTAAAAATTATGGTTGTTGCACTACTTCTATCTGTTGGTGTCATTGCATGCCTTATTAACTCTCATTTAGAGTGTCTTTTAGTGTCTTAGGTTACATTTCTCTCATAATTGTGCAACAATTGCTTTGGCACGTTAACTCTCATTTTGAGAGTCATAATTGTGCAGCAATTGTTTTTGCACCTTAATGGCATTATATGCCTTTCTTTATCTAACATTTAGCCTATTCATTTACCTTATTAACTTTTTCATATTATTTTAATATATTGAAAGGTAGACTTTCTCACCTATAAATAGTGATAGTCTTACTCTATTTAGTGTACAAGAAAATATAAAGTGCACAAAAATTGGTCAAAAAGAGAGTTTTTATTAGTAGTTGAAGAAATGTGTTCTTTTTTGTACAGTTTTGGACTCAACTCTTGTCCAAAATTTGGAAGAAATATGTTCTTTTGTAGAGTTTTGGACTCAACTCTTGTCCAAAATTTGTTGACTTATACATTGTGAATAAGTTGTTGTATATTAGAGGAGACAAGCCAGGAAGATTATGTTGGACCCGTAAACTTTTTTTGTTGCAATAGGCTTGAATCACCTTAAAGGAAGCAAGATATTCACGACTCAACCTGAAGAGATTTTATTTTCTTGATTTTAGTTTGCAATTGTAATTTGTAATTTCACCAATACAATAATTAAACATTCACACCTACCCTGAATTAAAACTAATAAAGTCTAGAAACCATTTTTTACCCATTTGCATTATTTCTTGCTTAGAAACATAAAAAAATTTCCTTGTATATTTTTTTCATCTCCTTCTAATTCTACTTATATTTCTTACTCAGATACATAGAATTTTGTCCCTATATGTTTTCTTCATCTCCTTCTAATTTTTGCTTATCTTTTCTTTGTATTATTAGGACTATAATCTTATTCTGGATTTGAGCAGTTACTTATATAGTTATTAGTTTACTTATGGCGATTATCAATGCTTTATGTTGTTTTGATATGTAAAAAGCAGATTTTTATTGAAAAGTAATATAATGGAGCTATGAAGGTAATGCTTTGTTAGTTGTCTATTTTTTTTTCCTAAGGATCAAAATTTACATTTTATTTTAAAATCTTTTTATCACAAACGTCAAATTAAATGTTAACTTAGTTATGACGATTATCAATGTTACATGTTCTTGTTGATATTACATATAGTATTAGGTAGTGAATGTTTATTGAGAAGTAGCATGGAGCTATGGAAGTAATGTTTGTTGGTTTAATATGTTTTTTTCCATTAGTAGTTACAACTCTACAAATAAACATGCATAATGCATTTTGATGAGAATTCAAAGGTTTAAACTTTTAAATGTATATTTAGCTATATTTTTTTAAATTGAGTGTGAGCCCCAATTTTTTTAGAAATGCTAGACAATATTCCTCCACTATATTGAAGAGAATAAGAAAAAAATTGTTATATGTGATGAAAGAAAATTATCACTTAAGTGTGAAAGTTCAAGTCATTGAAAATAATATCTAAAATTTCTAATTATTTCTTCGTAGGGTCTTTTATAAGCTTTTTTGTTCATATAGTTCTTATTAGTATTTAAAACATTAAATATGCTTAAATGCAGACATAGAATCATGATTTTTAGGTATTAAAAATAAATTATGTATCTAATGATATTTTATGACCGCACGAAGTGCGGCCTATTTCACTAGTTTGAATATATATTTGTATTAAATATAAAATAATATTTTAAATGAGTTTCTACTAAAAAAAATTAGAAGAAAAAGTTATATATAATTAACCTTTTCATTTCCTCCCAAGTGGGTTATTGAGAGGTTTGGAAAACAAGTTCATAATGGGTTAATTTTATCATAGTTTTATAGGTGAATCGGGAGATGAAATTTTTATTAGAATTCCCACACATGTTCTAACAAAACAAAAGAAATTTAAAATACATTCATTAAAATAAAAAAGTATCAAAATCAATAGATTAAAATATAACTTTAAATTTAAGCAAAATTAATAAATTATTTGTATTTATTTTGAATGTGTGATATATATTCAATAAAATCTTGACTCATTTATTAAAAAAAATATTATTTCAGTTAATATAATTTATCATGTATTTTTAAAGTAGCTCAAACTAGAGAATTCTTTTTCTAGCTCAAATTATTTGTATTTATTTTGAGCACGATGATATAAACCCTACTTATTGAAATTTTTTGTTAGTTGATTTTAAAAAAATTACACACCCTTGCTAAAAAGTCTAGCTTCGCCGCGGAAAAAAACCTCCCAAACATCCACTGGAACAACTCACCTCCGAGCTCCGCCAGAGCCACAATCAAAACCTCCAATCCAACCCACAACCAAAAACCCCAAAACTCCGACCATTGCCAGTCCCGATCCCTTTCCCCTCCTCGATGTTTCACTTGTATTTGCAGGATTTCATGCGATTCAGCAAGCTCGAAGCTCCGACTCAGCTCAGGCGTGGCTCCATCGCCGGTGGAAATGAACCAAATCCGCCTAACTACTATCATTCTTTGAAGGAAAATATTTTATTTATAAACTCAAAAAGTTCTATATGTTTCTGTATATTTTCTGTCTATTGAAAATAACTAGCAACATCCCTATTCATAAAAGTAAGAAATCAAATTAAACTAGGACTAGGAACCACTATAACTAACAAATCCTAATTAAACATGAATAAGTAAATATCATAAATAACAAATCCTAATCAACTTAGGATTCCTACTCCAACTTTGAATTATTATTTCCAACATTTTCCCGTAATTCAAAGTTGTATACTCCTATCTTTTTCTTCTTGTCATTGTTGTTGAATTGTAGAACTTCTCTTCAATCTTCAATCTTTAATTGTTGGAGTTCTTCTCTTCAATATTCAATTCTTGGAGTACTTCTCTTCAATTCTCATTTTTTTTCTTGGTTGTGTTGGAGCACCTTCTCTCCAACTCACGATATTTTTTTTATTAGTTGTGTTGGAGCACTTCTCTCCAACTTCCAAGTGTTGGAACACTTTCTCTCTAACTCACAATATTTTTTCTTTTGGTTGTGTTGGAACACTTCTCTCCAACTTCCAAGGTTGATGCCCTTCCCACCAACGCCTTTTCTTTTTTGGTTTTTTTTGCAGTGTTGGAGCACTCTCTCTCCAACTCTCGTTGATATTCTTGTTTACATCCCTACTCTATTCGAATAGGGCAAAACGTCGCGGTGACTCAAAAAATAATCAATTGATTCAATTTTAAAAGAATTTTAAGAAAATAAGAATTTTAAAGGAGTCGCCACCTAATTTTAGGAAAACCAGGAAACCATTAAGTGATCTACGAAACCATTAGATTCTAAGTAAGGGGTTCAAGTTATTTCGAAGGGAAGGGGTTAGGCATCCTTCGAAATCCACAAATGTGGATCCCGATTGAATTCATTTTTTTTCAAATTGAGAAGTAGGATAAAATATTGTACAAGTATAATAAACATGCAATATACACAAGTAATATGATAAAACAATAATATAAGAATCGGCCTAAATTTGCCTATCGTCAATAATATACAATAAT
>JAJOOR010010348.1:0-63181 GCA_036250505.1 Solanum acaule | reverse complement strand
AAACTGACTTTTGATTACTGATTATTTATTGAATTCTTGCAATTTGTTTCACAAACCCCCCCCCCCCCTTTTAATTACTTGTTTCTGGAAGTAATTTGACTAATTGAATATAATTGTAAGTTAAAGTAAAGTCTAAACCATTTTCCTCGTAGGATCGACCCCAACCTACAAGTTGGGTTCTTTACTTGATAACGATCACTTATGTTTCTTTAGGGAGGTGTAATTTGAGCGTATCAGGGTGTTGATGAGTCCTAGATTTGGACTCATTTAGGGCATTGTTTTGATAGTTTTAGTGTACTCAAATGCCAAATTTGTGCTATAAAATGATGGTAATGCCTTGATTTTTAGGTATGTTGATTAAGGAGTAAAGCAAGGACACTAACAGGCAATAAGGAACAAAACAAGCTGAAGAAGTGGAGAAAGGCGAGCCTGATGATTGCCAAGACCACTCGGCAACTCGCATAGTTGCTCTTCAGATCGCCTAAATTTTCAGTGTGCCATCCCTGAGGGAAGAAACCAAGTCGGAGACACGGAAGGGGCAGTTGGCGAATTGCTGATCAGATCCGCGATGATAAGATTGATCGCCCAAAGTTAAAAACTTGAGGATGCTGAGAGCCAATGCAAAAAGGAGATAGAAGAGAACAAGGGGAGATTCGCCGAACTACTCGGCGAACCCGACTTACCTCGACTAATGTCCTTTCATGGCTAATTTTTGGCAACTATAAATAGGATTTTGAACTGTAAATTAGAGTTAGTTTTAGAGCTTGCTACCATTTAGAATAGTTTTCTTTGATAGTTCCCTAGTAGACTTGAAGGCTTTTTGAGATTCAATTTGGAGATTTTGCTACTGGGTTATTGATTTTCCTCAATTTGGACCATTGTAAAAGCTTGAATACTCTTACCCAGATCATGGCTAATGTATTTGGTAATTGTTTTTCTGTTTTTATAATGTGTGGCTAAAACCCCAATTCTTGGGGTGTGATTATCTGATTATGGGTTGAATTAGCTTATGGGTATTGCTTATTACTGATTTAAATGTTGTATTGAAGTGGGTTTAATCATTAGTTGTGCTTTTATTTATGAATTGTAGTTGCCAATGTAGTTCTAGCCTTATTTTCTTAGCTTGCTTGAGAGAGAGGTTTTAGAACCAAAGCTTTTGATTAATGATTTGTGGGTATTGGGTTGAGTTGGGTCCAGCTCGAGAGAGTGAATCCTAAACCCAATCCTACTCATCTTGCTCAAGTGAGAAGATGTATTAAGGTTATGGGCTGCTCTAATGTGTTAAGCTTGTGATGTTCGAGAGAAATCCCTTGAATCGAAGTAGTTGTTCAAGAGAACATTATTTTTCACTCATAGCCCAGCCTACCCACTGATATTTAGCCATTCATTAGTAATTTCAATTACCCATACAATGAAATTTGCCTATAATCGATCACATCCTGAGAATTCCTCTCTATATTGTTGGATCAGTTTTTTGTATTTGAGTTGTAGTTGATAATTGCAAACAAAAACTCCCAATCTGAGATTTATTGTCACCCCCTTTGACTTGCTTGCATGTTTATTTCGATAATTGTTATTCCTATAGCTGATTAGACCACATTTGTACTTCCTGACTGAATTTGAACATATACCACTTCATGTGGGTTCGACCCCAACTCTTAGTTGGGTTTTATACTGCTTAATGATCGTTTGCACCTAGAATCGAATGAGGTGTGCTTGAAACGTTAATCAAATAACCCCGACAAAGTATAGGACAATTCTGGCAGCCTGGGCGAGATGTTGTATCATCACATAGCTCATAGTGATGGTTGTCAGTTTGAGAATATACGTTGTGCCTCTTGGTTCAATAGAGAATCATGCTGACTCGGAATATGAAAGAACTGAGAGTTACAAGAATACAACTCGCGATCTTATTGACATATGTGGTAATATTATAAGGGTTATAGATATTCATCTTGACAAGCTCGAGAGTTAAGTTACTTTACATAGGAAATCCTAGACTCAATATGGTACGATTTCAGTTTACTGCTTACACTCTCTATTAGTAATCTTAAGAATATAAGTATATTACAAAGAAGAGAAACATATTGAATTCTCATTTGTTATGGAAAATTTGCTAATAAATCAAGTTCGATTTTTACTCTAGTTGTACAAGGTCTAGACTTCGCTTGTGTGGCTTTATCAACAACTATTGTCTTACCAGCAGCCGATTCAATTGACAGTAAGAATTGTTTTGCAAAATGCCCATTAAGAAATGCTCATTTGACATCTATCTGATGCACTTTCCAGCGGCCACGTTGTGCATAAATAGTCTTAATAAAGAAGCAATCTGATTGTGTCAAGTCTAGCAACTAGGAACAAAAGTTTCAAAATAACCATAACTACAAACCTTGTTTTATGCTTGTTGATTGAACCATCAACATTTAGCTTAGCTCGAAATACCTATTTTACACCTATTACCTTTTTGCCTTGAGGTTTGTCAACAAGTTGCCACTTATTATTTTTTTCGATCATAAACAACTCCTACACCATTTTAGACATATTCTTCATGTTTTCCAAAGCAGAGATGTATAGAAGTAGAAGAACTCTTTTATTGATGTCTGCAGATTACATTTTCATTATATCACGAACCAACTCCTAAATAAATGGTTAACAACTAATTGACTAAGTTTTATTAAAACTAAAGCAGTAAAAACAAATTTATTGAAGTTCAAAAGCAAATTCCTAATACTTTCTTTTGATTAGCTTGTTTTTGTATACACTACTTGAATAATTGACTTCTAGTTTTGGCAATAAGGAATTTCTACAATGTTGTTGCATTGTTATCAAAAGTTTTATGCCTCATTATCTTGTTGCTTAATTACTTCTAACAGTTTTACATCTAACGAGCTAGAGACTTGTCTAAAACTGAACCGTTTATAATTATGTAGAAGTATCATGTTACTTGATTATGTTTTTTTTAACTTGGACCAATTTCGCACCGGTTGGTAGAGCAGTGCTAGGCTAATGATGTGAACAAGAGGATTTTGTGGTGGAAATGTCCGACAGATAATAATTGTAATCTGAACTTATCAGGCATTACAACTATGTAATTTGTGTGAACTAATTGTGGATGTCCTCTTCGACATTGTAGACAAATTTTCAAACATTGTAAGTTGAACTTAGCAGGGATTAAAGTGATGTATTTTGTTTTAACTAATTCTGGATGGCCTATACTTCTATTCATGAAAGACAAAATTTTCAAACATGATTTGGAGTCTATTTCATTGATATCTACACATGTGATGCAAAATTTGCTTTTGTTAAATTTTTATTAAATATTTGTGCATTCTTCCAATTACAACTTTTTTATTAAATATTTGTGCATTCTTCCAATTACAACTTGTTTGTATTGAACTGTTGTACACACATACAGACTTTGACGCATGATATTGTGCATACATTCAACATTTACAAATAGCTATAACCATCGTTCGGAGATGTTATTCATATATAATAACAAATTTAATAGCTAGTAGGTAAACTCCATGAATTATGATGTTATAGAAAACGAGACTCATTCTACCCTCAACGCATTACTCTTTTCAACTAAGAGGTGTGCTTTTTATATAGAAGAACACATTTATATATCGACGCTAACAGTAACTTTTGAATAAGCAATTGATGAAAAATATCATACGGAAAACAATGCTGCCTTCGAGCCAACCTCCGATGTTCACATTTTTTAATTGTCTCTATTAAGACTATCAACGACATACAATTCCTTGACAACTTCAAGTTATAAATTTATATAGTAATATTATTGTTAATGTTTATATTAGTAAACAAAATGAAACATCAAAATGTCATTTTTATTCAAAACCCCAATTCTGACATCCCATATATTTTTAGCAGAAAAGGTGTGTACACCACAATAGAAGGGTGCTAATAGGATCTTAGTCATTCACTTGCAATACCATATGTTGAATTTTATTGTATAAATTTAATTACTATATGAAAGTGTGAGTAGGTTCATTCAAAATTCTAAAATATTATACTATCGAATATAAAGAGTAAGAAGTTTTTTCTATGAATTCTTTTTACCTAAACTATATATTATTAAAGTGAAAATAAAATGATAAAGTTCTCAATTGATCGGAGCTTTAATTTTTTTTTACCTAAAGCAAAGGATTCATTAGTGACCCACCCGAGTCACCCCATTTAATAGAGGTGTTAGGATGAGCAATGGAAAAACACAAAAAATAACGCTAAACTATTTCAAATTAAATTACCATTATGTATTTGGCTCAAAAATAACTAGGCTCCAATTAGGAAAATAGGCCAAACGTGTGTTTGTTAGGAACTCTGGAACTGGATATGTAAATCATTACCTCATCCATAAAGAACTCTCAAGTTTTGAAGATGTAAGTGACGAAAATGAAAATATTGAGATGGATGTGTGGATATACTAGGAATGATAGGATTGAGAATGAAGATATTCAGGACAAAGTAGGAGTGACCTCCGTGGTGGACAAAATTAGGGAAAGGAGATTGAGGTGGTTTGGCCATGTGAAGAGGCGATGTGTGATGCCCAGTAAGGAGGTGTGAAGGGTTGGTTATAGTGGGGTCGAGGAGAGGCAATGCAATATCCTATATGTAAATAAGGGCAATTATGTCTTTTGTTTGAAAAAAAAATAAAGAAGACAGAAAGAGTAAGGGATCAGATTATTTAAAGTTTTTTAAAAAAATAAGAGGGTTTTAGACATTATACGTTCAGGGGAAGGGTTTTAATATTCCTTCACCACTTTGGAAAAAAAAAAGAAAAGAAAGCAACGCTAGCTGTTGTGTTTCTTTTCCAGCGAAGGAACAAGGAAGAGAAGAAAGAGTTGAAGGGTGAAAACTGTGAGGGGCGTTGGAGGAGAAAGAGGTTTGAGGTAAATCTTTGTTTCCTTTCTTCTTCAGCAGACTTGCTAAGACTCCTAGTCTCGGTAGTTTACTTTGGGGATAGAAATTTGATTACTAGAGAATATAGAATCAGATGAATAAGATGGATAAATTAGACGAAGTTAATAGTTTATTGCTTTCAACTGAATTACCCATGGCTTGAATATATATGGTTCATCAAATTGGTGGGACACCAAGAAGTCCAAAAGGGGTTGGCTATTCTGAATTTAGCATGAAATAGCCTAAATGAAGGAGTTAACACGAAATTGATATGAATGTGTTTATTTTTTGACCAAAGGAATTCATACGGACCATTCAAGTGACGAGCTTGGTATTTCAACACGCGTACTGTCAGTAGTAATCTTACCATAATTTGTATTTATCACTTTCATGATTTATACATTGTTTATAAAGTGAAAGATTTACCAAAATATTTTGAACTTGCAAATGGGACAAGTCTTTTACTTGATATGATTCCGAAATAGTTATTTGAAATGAACTCATTTTATTAGGATATATTTATTGATACTTAAGATATGATTACCATTATATAAAGAGTTTAACATTTACTTGAGAAATAGTATTTTGACATATGTTCGATTAAAGTTTTATATACTATGATTAGTAAGAACTTGAATGTCTTATAGCGTTTTGAAATGTTTCTACTGATTACAAAGGTATTGTATCATACATCTTCAACTTCAACTTAATCTTCATCATTAACATTATTTTTTTATGGTATCCACAATTTCATCTAAGCTCTGAATCTCTAAATATGTATCATTTTTACCTGGATAATCCAATAGGTTACTGACATCTATTTTATTGCGGTAACCAAGATCATTAATCATGAACTCAAGTTCATGAATGACATTTTCACAAGTGGGTTCATTCAAATTCTCTAAGATTTCATCTTTCAAAAAAATTTGCACTGTCAAAAATAATTTATTATTGTCTCTTGCTGAACATTTGTTGTTCAAGTCGGGACTGCAAAATTAATAGCATCCAAAACATTAATCTTTTCTGCATTAGTTTGACTCACTTTATAGCATTTAAATATCCTACGATAAAATTTGTTGCAATAACAGATCTTGAAAGGTTTTATTATTCGAGTATCACAAGATTGAATCTCAAAACACACTTTAAATCAATAAATGTTAATTTATCGATTAAATAATATCTCTAGAACATAATAATATTTCATGATTCTAACTATATTAATTTAGTGATGTTTTATTGTATGCATAATTACCCTAACTTATAATTTTCCCTAGCAGTTATAACCCTAGGTTTCAACCCACAAAGAGAAATTCTCACCCTTCGATTCTATGAAGAAAATGTTTAGAAGAAATATACAGATAAAATTTACTTACTTAAAGAGAAAATAAGCCTAAGTCTTGAAGAAAAGGTCATCCTAGGTGTTCTCTAGTAAAAAAGAATAAGTTATGGCCAGAACTTGAGGCGAAAAACTAACTTATACATGGAATAAAAAGTCTCTAGAGAAGGCTGCTATTGTGATCGTTCGCTATAGTAAAGTCTCACAACTCCGATGCCTTTGCTATAGAAAACCTCCCTTTACTATAGAGAAACTTGACAGATTTTTTCTACTTTATTAATGTTTTATTTTTGTCAATTTGGATTTCAAGTAACTATAACAACAAGACAAATCGTTACACAAAGTCGTACAGGTTATGTCTAAGTAACATTGATAGGGACCTAGTCTTTGAACCTTCTAAAGAGATTCATGAAGGACCTAATATAAAAGAAGAGGCTATATCAATCAAGGAGGTCATAGACTATGTACAGATGCTAACATAGTGCACATATGTTTGGAAACAAATTAATTGTTAATAAAAAAAATAGAGAGAATGCATAAGTCCATCTTAAATTAGTACCTATTTTTAAAAAAAGACACTTAAACTTTGCGGGGATTCTATTACTCTTCCCCCCCGCCCCCCCTCCACTCCCCCAAATAATTTAAAAATAATAATATTGCCTCATTTTTTTATCAACCCCACTTTTAAGAAATGAAGTGATATCAAACACCAATCCTTGATTGTCACGTGTTAAAATACCAAAAAAGACTATTTTTTTATTAAAAACATAAATTAATATAAAATCCTCCCCCACCTGCTTCTCCCCTTTTCCTAATCCTCTTCAACACAAATAAAAAAAAAAAGAGGAAAGGTGATAGGTATCACTCCAATTGCTTAACATAAGACAGGTAGAAAATTTAATTCTCATCATTGAAAGCTCACATCAATTAGAACTATGGATAAAAAGGATAGTGAAGTATATTATAGATTAGAGGATAAATGTCATTTTTTTTGTCGCCAAAAAATGCTTTTTCGTCAGATAAAATGGAGGTCAATTGTAACCATATCTCTTTTTTATTTTCCTTGTTATTTTTTGTTACCTTTTCATCGTTCCTATTAAAACATGAAACATGATGATGAAAATCACTATCAACGCTCTTGAAGAAGACCGGAAAAACAAATAATTGAATAGAAAATAAAAATTGAAAAAAAGGAAGGAAAAATAAAATAAAAAATTATAACAAAAAGAGAAAAAAAATACTTTGATTCTTTTCTATCTCCTTGAGAGAGTGAGCTACACTTTCTCTGAGGTTAAAAATGATAGGGAAAATGCAGTAGTACCCCCCCCCAGACTATGACCGAAATCCCAGAGGTACACCTTAACTAAACTAAGGTCCTATTACCTCTCTGAACTTATTTTTTTTTGTAATTTTACACCTTTTTGGCCTACGTGTCCTCCAAACATCTCCCACGCACCTCACTAAAGTGGAGTCATGGAGTGTGCCACGTAAGCCAAAAAGTGTACAAAATTACACAAAAAATGAGTGTAGGGGGTAATAGGACCTTAGATTAGTTAAGGTGTGTTTGAGATTTTGGTCATAGTCTGGGGGATACTTGTGCTTTATCCCAAAAATGATATGTTAATACCAACATAAAATTGTTTAGGGGGATCACATGACCCCGTAAAGTTTAAGTATCTTTTTAAAGATACTAATTCAGGGGGACTTTATATATTTTCTCCAAAAAATTTGTTAGTGTTGTGAAACAAGAAGAAAAGATAAGAATAATAAACAATATAGGAAGACAAATGGTGATGGAAAGTATAAATCCCTTAAAGTATGTATTTTACAAGGGCGAAGACTACACTTTTATAGGAAATTCAAACCATCCTTTTACAACATTTAAGAAATACTTACTATAATATTTAATTAATACAATAAATGGATACATTACGTTAGGATAGATTAAGAGAAACATCCACAATTACATTGATTTGTAACACTCCCCCTTGGATGTTTATAGATAATGTGCCTTGTTAAGACCTTACTAGGAAACACCCAGTGGGGAAGAGCCTAGTGAAGGAAAAAGAGTACACTCTTCTTGTTATACGCCTTGAGTGTTGCCTCATTAAAATCCTTACTAGGAAAACTCAATGGAACAAAACCTTGGTTAAGGGAAAAAGAGTACAACGCGTATTTTACTCCCCTGAGGAAAAATTTATTTGATATCTTGGAGACGACACATTCCAATCTTATATTTTAGCTTCTCAAATATTGATGTTAGCAATGCCTTAGTGAATAAATCTGCAAGATTATCACTCGAACTAATCTGTTGAACATTTATCTCACCATTTTGTTGAAGATCATGTGTGAAAAAGAACTTAGGTGTAATATGCTTTGGTTGATCTCCTTTGATATATCATCCATTTAATTGAGCTATACAAGCAACATTATCTTTATACAATATTGTTGGAGTCTTTGTTTGCACAAAAAGACCATATAATTGAAAAATGTGTTGAGTCATTTATCTCAACCATACACACTCTCGACTGACTTCATGAATGGCTATTATCACTGCATGATTTGAAGAAGTAGCAACTACTGTTTGCTTTATCGAACGCCATGATATAGTTATACCTCCATTTGTGAATAAATAACATGTTTGAGATTGGGCTTTATGTGGGTCAGACATATAGCCAGCATTTGCATAACCGATCAATTCTGACTTGGATGTATTAGAATACAACAATCACATATCAATTGTTCCTTGAAGATAACTGAATATATGCTTAACACCTTTCCAATGTCTTCTTGTTGGACATGAGCTGAATCTCGCCAATAAACTTACTGGAAAACAAATATCTGGTCGGGTATTATTGGAAAGGTACATTAGTTCCCCAATAGCACTGAGATATGGAGTTTAATCACCAAAAAGCTCTTTAACATTTTCTTGAGGTCGGAATGGATCTTTAATTATGTCAAAAGATCTCACAACCTTCGGGGTACTCAATGACTGTGATTTATCCATGTAAAATTTCTTCAAAACCTTTTTTCAGTATATGTTGATTGATGGATAAATATTTCATTTGTCAAATGTTCAATCTGAAGACCATGACAAAATTGTCTTACCAATATCTTTCATTTAAAATTCTTTCTTCAAACACTCAACTGTTTTTGAAAGCTCTTTAGGAGTTCCATTGTTCAAGTCATCAACATAAACATATATTATTACAAATTCAGATTTTGACCTTCATATAAAATTACAAGGACAAATAGGTTATTCTTATACCCTTCCTTTAGCAATTATCCAATAAGATGATTATACCACATTCTCCTTGATTGTTTCAATCCATATAAGGATTTCTGAAGCTTTATTGAAAAACTTTCTTTTGATTTTTTATATGCTTCAGGCACTTTGAGTGCTTCAAGGATTTTCATAAAAATATTGTGGTCTAGTGAGCCATATAAATAGGTTGTGACAACGTTCATTAGATGCATTTCATGTTTTTCATGAACTGTCATATTTATTAGATACCTGAAGGTAATTGCATCTACGACATGAGAATATGTCTATTCATAGTTAATGTCAGGCCTTTGCAAAAATCGTTGTGCCACAAGTCGGGTTTTATATCTTACGACTTTACCATTTTCATTTTATTTTTGCACAAAAACTCATTTGTACCCTACTGGCTTGACACCTTCAGGTGTTTGGACTATTGGTTCGAAAACTTCACACTTTTGAAGTGAAGCTAATTCTGTTTGAATTGCTTCCTTCCATTTTGACCAATCATCTCTCTGTCTACATTCACTGACAGATCTTGTTTCAAATCCTCATCTTATTGCATTATTTCAACTACAACATTATAGGAAAAAATATTATTCACCACGATATTAGTTTGATTCTATCTTTTTCTCGTCGGGAAATAATTTGTTGAGATTTCTTCATTCTCATTATTTTCAGGTAGATGGACCTCCTCAGTGGTGTCATCATTTAGTATGTCTCGGAGCTCTTCATGAGCAAGTGCCTCCATATTATGATCATTTATTCCTTTCTTTTTTTGAGGATTTTTATCCTTGGAACCAATTGGTCTACCATGTTTTAAGTGTGGTCCAGACTCGTTTGCCTTAACATTTTGTCCTATCGAGACATCAACTAGAACTTGAGCTTTAGCAGTTGGGATATATGATTTAGTAACCCGTGGAAGGTTAGTAAATGCATCCGGTAGTTGATTTGCAATATTTTGCAAATAAATCATCTTTTGAACTTCTTGCTCACATTGATTTGTTCAAGGATCTAAATGAGACAGTGAAAGTGAATTTCAATCTATCTCATCCCAACTTCTTTTGTTCTCCCCCTAATGTTGGTTATACTGATTCATCAAAATGACAATCAACAAACCTTGTCGTAAATAAATCTCCAGTTCTAGGTTCCAAATATTTATAGTAGAAAGAGATTCATACCCAACATATATCCCCAACCTTCTTTGGGGACCCATCTTTGTGCGTTGTGGTGGGGCAATTGGAACATATACCGCACAACCAAAAATTCTAAGATGGGAAATATTTGGCTCCTGACCAAAAACCAATTGCAATGAGGAGATGTAATGATAACTGGTTGGCCTTATGCGCACAAGTGCCGCTGCATGCAAAATAGCATGCCCCCAAACTGTAACAGACAACTTTGTCCTCATCAACAATGGTCTAGCTATCAATTGAAGACGTTTAATCAATGACTCTGCTAAACCATTTTGAGTATGATCATGTGCAACGGGATGTTCAACTGTTATTCTAGTGGACAAAGAATAATCATTAAATGCCTGAGATGTAAACTCACTAGCATAATCAAGACGAATTGTTTTTATTGCATAATCTGGAAATTGTTCTTTTAACCTTATTATTTGAGCCAGCAATCTCGTAAAAATCATATTGCGAGTTGAAAAAAAGCACACATGTGACCATCTTGTAGATGCATCTATCAAGGCCATAAAATATTTAAATGGTCCATATGCAGGGTGAATAGTTCCATATATATAACCATGTATCCGTTCCAAAAATGGGGGTGGGGGGGAATTCCACCTTTACCTTAGCCATTCATGGTTTGATAACCAACTTTCCTTGTGAACAAGCAGCACAAGAGAATTCCTTTGATTGAAGAACATTTTGATTCTTCAAAGTATTCCTATATGAATTCTCAATTATTATGTGCATCATATTATAACTGGGATGGCCCAACCGGCCATGCCAAATGATAAAATCATTAGAACAAGATAACCTTTTGTTTACCACGGCATGTGATTCAACCGTACCAATATTTGTATGGTACAACCCAGAAGAAAGTGCGCGCATGCAATTTTTCATGCACAATTTTCTTCTCTCCAGTTATTGTAGTAATATAAAGGTATCCAACATTTACTTCATTCGCAGTCTCAACATGATAGCCATTTTGGCAAATAACCTTGAAACTTAATAAGTTTCTTTGAGACTTACTACAATACAATGCATTATCAATTACCAATAATGTTCCTCCAGGTAGTAATAAGGTCGCTATTCGAGAGCCCTCAATCAATTTTGTACTACCGGATATTGCATTAACATATGCCTTTTTTATAATCAAATGAGAGTAGTATTTGTTTTCTCTTAGTATCGTATGAGTTGTGACACTATCCAGAAGGCACATATCTCCATTACTTATCTTAGATCCAACTGAAGACTAGAAAATTTTATTTATCTTCACAAAAATAAAAATACATAATAAGAACTACGAAACTTAACAAAAAAAAAAATTAAGTACATGAACTTTAAGTAAGACATTAAAAACATATGACAACATTATTCATTTCCCAGTTCAATTATCTATCTTCAATTGCGATACCCAAAGAAGTCCTCAGCTTCTAGATGAGTAATATCATCGAGCCATCATAAGCATCATCTTTCAATGCTAAATGTGCCTCAACATTCTCATCATATTTTTGACAAGATCCTGCTTGAGCATCATCTTTGAGAGTCAAATGTGACTCCACCCGAGCATTAGAAGAGGAGGCACCACCTTTATTTCCTTTTTTTTTAAGAAATTATGGTATAGCTTGACAAAGTGCTCAGGTGCCCAACATTCATTTTTCAATGACCTTAAAGGCCAAAACGATGACAACGGTCGCCCTTTCCTTTAGAAGGATTATTTTGAGAACCCACAGTGTTCTCCCTTTTGTTATGATGACCACCTCGACGATTATTATATCGTCTTTTGACCTTTCCACGGCCACACACATTATCATGGCCCCGATTATTTTGTCGTATTTTCGCTGGTCGTGTGCTTTTATCCCATGTGCTTCCGGTAACAAAGCACTGCTAGTGGGACGGGCTTCCTGATTTCTCATTAAAAGGTCATTATGTTGCTCAGCCGCCAGAAGGCATGAGATCAATTCAGAGTATTTCTGAAAACCTTTTTCACGGTATTGTTGCTGTAGTATCATATTAGAGGCATGGAAAGTAGTTAGTGTCTTTTCCAACTTTCCCTCATCTTTTATAGTTTCCCGACATAATTTCAATTGGGAAGTGATTCTAAATACAACAGAGTTATACTCAATTATAGTTTTATAATCTTGAAACCATAAGTGCATCCACTCATAACGAGCCCTTGGCAATATCGTTGTCTTGAGGTGGTCATACCTCCCTTTCAAACCTATCCAGAATTCAATTGGATATTTCACTGTTAAGTATTCGACCTTCGGGCTTTCATCAAGATGATGACGAAGGAAAATCATAACTTTCGCTTTATCCTAACTTGATGCCTTATTTCCTTTGATTATACTATCACCAAGACCCTTAGCGGTCCAGTGAATTCAACATTAAGTACCCATGACAAATAGTTCTTTCCAGAAATGTCAAGTGCCACAAATTCAAGCTTTGACAAATTCGACATGATGAAAACTATTATAAAATAAATTCAAGCTTTGATAAATGAGTTTCTTCATAATGAATGGTTAATTAATGTTCAAATAATAAAGTATAATATGATTATAAATTATATTATATGCATGCATATGGAATGTCTTAAAAACATGTAAACTCGTGAAGTATTGAAACAATAGATTTAATATGTAATTTTAATTGTTCTACAATATTTATTATTAGTTTCAGTAGATATTAACACCATTGTTTTCCTTGTAAGAGTTTCAAGTCATAATTAATACAACAATATTTTTCTTTATGACACACCAATATTTATCATAAATTTATGACAAGAAAATACTTAACTAGCTTGTTATCATATGCCCTAGTATTTAATTTAGAGTTATAAGTTAGTAGCATATAAACAACACAAAAATATAAACCTGAAACGTATTAATTATTATACCTAGTAAAGTATCATAATAATACCTAAAACAAGTTATGTATGCAGTAATTAAATCGTTGATCAAAGACTTATCTAATTCCTATTAGATATGATATAAACATATAAATGTATACCTGACTTGGAAAGAAAATTGATTAACTCTTAGGGAAAAAGATAATTCTTAATTAAATAGGTCTTAATTGGTCAGAGACCCGTGCTGATAACGTGATGTTAAACAAGAGGAAAATATAAGAATACTAAACAATATAGGAAGACAAATGGTGATGGAAAGTATAAATCCCTTCAAGTGTGTATTTACAAGGGTGAAGACTACCCTTTTATAGGATATTCAAACCATCCTTTTACAACATTTAACAAATACTTACTATAATATTTAATTAATACAATAAATGGATACAATACGTTAGGATAGATTAAGAGAAACATCCACAATTAAATGAATTTATAACAATTAGATGACACATGGTTTATTCCTTTATAAATCCTATCATAGTGGAGGACACATGAAATTTCATGCACTTTATGTCATGTTAGGTGATACACACATACATAAAGGAAAATCAATTAATTATTAGATTTTTTTTAAATCTAATTTAGCATTTCAGAGAGAAGACTAACAAGTATTCAAAACAAATGCAGATTTACTCCGTGCAAGAATGAAACTCCTCAATATAGATAAGTACCAACGAATGGCAGATCTAGAACGTTGCTCAAGTGGGTTCAAGTTACAAAAATAACGACAATCGATAATACTAAATATCGTATTTTAAAATTCTCACTTTACCCCTAAAGAATTGTTTTGCATTGATCTTCTAGCAAAAAATATACCCTACTAAATTTTTGTATGCTTACAAGAAGTCTTTTCATATATTTTCGATTTAACATGCTACTTTAAATTCCTCTTATATATAACATTCAAACTGTAGCAATTTTGAAAAACCATAAAAAAAAAATTAAAAATAGTAAAACAATAAATAAATAAAAATGTATGACTTAATTTTCGTGTATACCAAGAAAAAAAGAAAAATAAATACACAATTTAGTATATTACAAAAATTTAAACTAAGTACTATTTAAAAAATATAAATTTATAGCATAAATTATTAACAATTTCAAATAACTCTCAAATGCAAATATAAAAAGAACTGAACTCATATATTTAAAATGTTACTATTGTTATTTCCATGAATTATGAGTCTAGAACAATAATGGTCTACATCTATTAGTTAATTTTAGAGAAGTATTTAGACCCATCACTTGAGACTTAAGAATACTAAAAGGGACAAAATATTATGCCTACACTGAGGTTGAACTCGGTATTTTAGAGAAGTACCTAGACTCACCACTTGAAACTTAAAAGTACTACTCCCTCTCTCCAACAATACTTGTCCACCATTGACTTTGTACACTTTTTAAGAAATTATAAATAGAAGGGTAATTTATTATATCACCTTTTGAATATAATAAACACAATGTCTTCAACAATGTAATAGAGAAATGTCATGACCTGAGCCTACACTCTGTACGTGGCTGGCACTCGAGAACCATTGATGGTCCCCAAGCGAACCCTCATCCTAGTTGGCTACAAGCGGAAGACTAACTAAAGCATACATAAGCTTAACACTGAATTAAATTCATTGAACTCCAATAGTGAACTTTAAGAAAGTCTGAACAATACTCAAAAGAAAGTAAATACAGAAAACTCTTAACCTCCGTCTATATGTGAAGCCTCTACTATTACAGAAAGATATCGGGACAAGACCCACGACATATCAAAACTTCTAACTATAAGGTAAAGGTAAAGTCCTCCGGATTATAAGAAGGCTCACCAAAGCTGACTGGAATATCACATGACCTCAACGAAACACATGTTGATGATCCTGAATACCTATATATGCATCATGATATGATGCAAGCCAAATGGCTCAGTACGTGGAATGTACGAGAATGTAAGGGGAATTATAAAGCATAAACATAGGCTTGAACTTGATAAAAAGGAAACATACTTACCTCTTCTCAACTCACTCAACTCAACTCAAGAATAAGAAACTCAACTCAAAAATATGATACTAAATTCAAAGGTACTCAACTCATGATACTCAAGGAAAACCAATAGTAAAGGGTGGAATACATGTGGAAAGCTTTTAAAAAAGTAGATAGCAACTCAATGTATTGAATAATATAATAATAACTCAGTTTGTATATATAAAAATACGATATAACTCTATGGGAGTTTCTCTAACTGACAACCATTACTATAATCTATGCGATGATACAACGTCTCATCCACGCTGCAAGAACTGTCCTATACTTTGCCGGGGTATAGAATTTCTCAACCAAGTGGATCCACTAGTCTATGCTAAAAAGGCATTAAGGAACCATCTAAAAAGTATGACCCTTTCTACCCACGTTGGCTACATGGTTTATGGAGACTTGAGTTATCTGAACTCGTCCCTATATCGGTGCTCAATACTACTCCCGAAATACTCAGTTCATATGTTTAAAAACATAACTCTTTCTGTGGTTTAAGATTATTACTCAAAATCTTTCTTTTAAAAGAGATGACACTCAAATTGCTCAAAACTCTTTGGGAAATCTCAGTTTCCTCCTCTTTTAAATGTGAAAACGTTTTCTCTTGGGAATACTTAATTCTCATATATTCTTTTTGAGAGAAATGAACTCAATGCTACTCTTTCTCAAAATCATATGCTCAAGTCTTAAAACAAGTTTGAAAAAGGTTTGCAAAAGACTTCTTAAAATAGGGTTCATACGGAAGTATGGGCATGAACTACTCAACTCAAAAACTCAATGATACTCCTCATCTCATGACTGCTCGACTCATAGGGTTCATGTGGAAATATGGGCATGAACAACTCAATTCAAGGACTTAATGGTGCTACTCATTTCAAGAATGCTCAACTCATAGGGTTCATGCAGAATTATGGGCATGAACAACTCGACTCAAGGACTTCAATAAGTAACATGTAAGAGCCCCCTTATTAGGAATAAAATCTCAAAGGGTTAGGAACTTGATACTCAAGGCTTAGAACTTTAAGATACTACTCCTCTCAAAGATACTCAACTAATGGAGTTCATGCGGAATTTATGGGCATGAACGACTCGACTCAAGGATCTAAATAACAATATGGAACTCATGTATATGACTCTTCTCATTCTCATACTTATTTCCTCAAAACTCAATTTAAAACTCAAGTGTTGTCTTTGAAAAACTTCTCAAGATTTATAACTCAAAATAGGGTTCATGATGAATTATAGACATGAATAAATCAACTCAAGGATCTCAATAAAAGTATAGAAACTCAATAATTATAATAGAATTTTAAAAAGAAATATGAACTCAAGAACTCAAAATCAACTTATCTCAAGAATACTCAAATCTAGGGGTAGAATCCTAGATTTCTCTTTTACTGATTTGAAAGTAGATGTAGGGCGTGAAGACGAACTAGTCCAAAACTATGATAGCCTTACATACCTAGAAGAACAAGGTTCTTGAAGAAGAACTTGATTAGAAGTCTTGAAACCCCAGCTTGAAGGTAAACAATCAAGAAAACCTTTCTTCAGATTCTTGAAGTAGTTTCTTGAAATCTCTATGGCCAAGAATTATGTTTTTCATTAGTGATTTGTAATTGCATTGAGGAATTTGATTTGAAAAGAATGAAATTATTGGAGAAAGACTTAACTTGAAGAAAAATCTTGTAAAAGATTGAAAGAATCTTGAATGGAGTCTTCTACTTTGATTTTTCCTTAGGGTTTTGCCATAGGGTTTGGGAGAGAAGAGAATGATGGAATAAAAGATTGAATCTGATTCTTTTGAGCCTTTATTAGTCAAGAAATTAGTTTAGGGTTTTCTTGGAGGTAAAAGGACAAAAATGACCCTGTTTAATGTTTTCCCGTCGGCTAATCCGTAATAACACTATATTAAGTTACTAAAATAGTCATAACGTTTTACTTAGAAATTGGATTGACGCGAAATTGGTGGCGTTGGAAGGTAGATTCAAATAACTTTAATTTGATAGATTATGGCCCACATAACTCTTTATTATTCTAAGAGATATTGTTGTTTGAAGTGGACCCAAGTAGACTCTTACATCAAAAATCTTGAATGGAGAAAGACTTACCTTGAAGAAAAAGATTGAAAGAATCTTGAATGGAGTCTTCTACTTTGATTTTTCCTTAGGGTTTTGCCCTAGGATTTGGGAGAGATGAGAATGATGGATTAAAAGATTAAAATCTGATTGTTTTGAGCCTTTTATTAATCAAGAAATTCGTTTAGGGTTTTCTTGGAGGTAAAAAAGATCCTTTTTAATGTTTTTTCGTCGGCTAATTCGTAATAGCACTGTATCAGGTTACTAAAATAGTCATAAATTTTTACTCAGAAATTGGATTGACGCAAAATGGTGACGTTGGAAAGTAGATTCAAATACGTTTAATTTGATAGTTTATGCCCCCATAACTCTTTATATTCTAAGATATATGGTCATTTGAAGTTGACCCAAGTAGAATCTTACTTCAAACTTAATCGATAAGGAAACTTCAAGAACACTTATCAAGAACTCATCAAGAAATTAAATTGCTCAATATTTATGGATAAATTAGCAAAATAAACTCATGATTGGCGTGTGGGTGAACAAACCCAACACTATGGAAGCTTACATACCTCAAAGAGCTAGATTCTTGTAGAAATCTTGAATTTCTTGAACGAATGCTTGAAACTTTAAACTTTTTATCCTCTTGAATCTTCTCTGTAAAACCCTAAATGCTTTTGGGGATGAATGAAACTCATTCTAATCAATTTAGACTCCTAAAACCTTACTAAAAATGCTTAAATCTGATTGGGTACGAAAAAGACCAAAATACCCCTCATATTTTCGGGTAGCTTTCCTTAATTGGACAACCCAACTTCAAATGGGCATATTTCCCTCATATGAGCTCGAAAATTAGCAAACTTGATGGCGTTGGAAAGAGGATTCCAAGACCTTTCATTTGACATCTTATGGACCACCTAACTCATCATGTACTGGTTATGGTCATTTTAAATTGACCTAAGTCTTAGAAGAACCTAAGAATGAGTTGAATGAATTCTCTTTAATTCTTTTTGGAACTCAAGGTGCTATATCTAGTGACCTGACCTTAATACTTAAGAAATTTTAAATTCCTCAGTAAAATCCTACTTACAAAGAAGGATGGTTCTGGTCTTAGTTAAAAAAAATTCTGGGGTGTTACAATATCTCCCCCTTGGGATCATTCGTCCTCGAATGATGGCTGGACTGGGTATGGAACGAGGTTACTCTTATCGTCTTTGTCATACCAACTAGAATTTTCCGGCATTACTATGTGGAACCAACTAAGGGCTCTCAATTAGCTATTCCTCATAGTAAAACCTCATTCGCTTATTCCTCGTCATTTATAACATTAGATAGAATTATCATACCATCATTATCACGATAAGATCATTAACCTTCTCTTTCTGACATTACTCCATTACTAAAAAGACCTCTAAAAAGATATCTCCCATACTCTTTTGGACTCATTACTATCTTATTCTCAACACTTGACTTGATTTCCAATCTTATCATCTCCCCCTTTTGTCTAAAGCTGACACTTGAAGGCTAAGGACCTATTCCAACATCTCTAACTAGTCTACATTCTCTTTTACTCTAACACTCGGGAAAAGCTTATCTCATGACTACCGAACTCTCTATAAGCAGGTACTAAGACTTCTTTCTAGGGTGTTTCTGTTAACCTCTTCTTATTACATACCCTCTCGGTATGCCTCGTAATGCTCTTTTTGATCTTGTGACTTTGCCACACTTCACTACCCTTGTCAAGAGGTTTAGGGTATCTCACTTGTACCACTTATATTTATTGCAACTAATAACCTCAATTTCTCACCTACTCTATGCCAAGTCGTCTAGATCAAATATCAAGACTAACATCATCACCCTCTTGTTGCCATCCTTTTGTCAAGACACTCATCTCAAATTCAAGATTAATGTTTATTACTAAACCCGAATAGCAATATGATTGCTCGCTTAATATACTAACTTACAACTACTGGATACAATTTAGAAGCACTCATCCTCTAGTACCTTATGACAAGTAGTCAATCCTTACCTCTTAGTCTCTATACTCACAAATTACCATCAGATTAGACTTCGCAACAAAAATACTACATATTCATTTACTGCGCATTATCTCTCAAATAGTTTTATCATCCTCTGAATACCATGGGGTTTCCCCCTTCAAATTTCATAAGCCTAGCTTGGGTCTACCACCTCATGAATACTCTGCTCGATTATTCAACATATGAATTTAGTCTTTTGTAACACGATGGCACATTGACATCAACTCTATTCTAGTAAAAAAAAATACTATATCTCATCATGATTAGTAACTATTCCTCTTCCTTCTATCTATAACTCTCTACAATATTATTATTCCTTATTTTACTATTAAGGGAAACTCATAACTTATAACTGACTGGATGCATGATTGTAATCATATAATCTGCCCTATCAGTATCCCATTTCCTTAGATTACTGAACCTCTTCATACTTTCCTCTAATTCTGGGCACTTTCACTCATACTGCTCATAATCTCATAATTCATACTATCTTTTAGGGTGAAAATACTACCCAAGCTCTAAACATACCATCCTCTTAAGGGTCTCCACTGAATAAGGTTTAGGGAAGAGTGTACAACTCACTTTTAGCTCAAACGCATGATTCATATGAACATGAGTGCATTCCTCTGAAACTTAACACTTAACTCAGTCATGGGCTTCTCTCAAGCCCCTTTGGAGTCTCATGACTTCCTCAAGACTCTTGATAAGAGCAACTCATCGATAAAGGACTGAATTTTATTTTCAACCACCTTTAGTATGACGGGTAGTCGAATGAATCTGAGAAATGCATGAGTATGAATAAATCTCTATGGCATAGCTCTATTGCACGATTAAGAGTATGTAAGAAGTGAGATAGTTCCTAAATGTTCCAGCCTCCTAATTTTAGATGTGGCGCGTTTCACACCGATAACTAGGACTCTACAAACACGACTTCATAGACACCCTAGGACTCTTGAACTCTGTGCTCTGATACAAAGTTTGTCACGACCCGAGCCTTCACCATGGACGTGGCCGGCACTCAAGAATCATTATTGGTCCCCAACCGAACCCTCATCCTAGTTGGCTACAAGCAAAAGACTAACTCAAGCATACATAAGCTTAAAACTGAATTAAATTCATTGAACTCTAATAGTGAACTTTAAGAAAATTTGAACAATACACAAAAGAAAGTAAATACAGAAAACTATTCAACTCTATCTATCTATGGAGCCTCTACTATTACAGAAAGATATCAGGACAAGACCCATGAAATCTCAAAACTACTAACTGTAAGGTAAAGGTAAAGTCCTCAGAAATATAGAAGGCTTACTAAAGCTGACTGGAATATCACATGACCTCAATGAAACGCCTGTTAATGATCCTAAATACTTGTATCTGCATCATAAAATGATGTAGGCCAAATGGCTCAGTACGTGGAATGTACGAGCATGTAAGGGGAATTCTAAAGCATAAACATAGGCATGAACTTGATAAAAAGGAAACAAACTTACATCTTCTCAACTCAATTCAACTCAAGAATAAGATATTTAACTCAAACATATGATACTCAACTCAAAGGTACTCAACTCATGATAGTCAAGGATAAAGCAATAGTAAAAGATGGAATTTACATGAAAAGCTATTAAAATAGTAGATAACAACTCAATGGATTAAAGAATAAAATAATAACGTAGTTTGTATATATAAAATACAATATAGCTCTATGGGGGTTTCTCTAACCGACAACCATCACTATGAGTTATGTGATGATACAGTGTCTCGCCCACGTTGCCAGAACTATCCTATACTTTGTCGGGGTATAGAACATCTCAACTAAGTGGATTCACTAGTCTATGTTAAAAATACATTAAGGAATCATCTAAAAAGTATGACCATTTCTACCCACGTTGGCTACATGGTTTATGGAGACTTGAGTTATTTGAACTCGTCCCCATATAGGTGCTCAATACTACTCCCAAAAATACTCAGCTCATAGGTTTAAAAACATAACTCTTTTTGTGTTTTGAGATTATTACTCAAAATCTTTCTCTTGAAAGAGATGTTAATCAAACTGCTCAAAACTCTTTTGGAAATATCAGTTTCCTCCTCTTTTAAATGTGAAAACATTTTCTCTTGGAAATAATTAATTCCCATATATTCATTTTGAAAGAAATAAACCCAATGCTACTCTTTCTCAAACTCATATGCTCAAGTCTTAAAAAAAGTTTTAAAAAGGTTTGCAAAATACTTCTCAAAATAGGGTTCATGTGGAGTTATGGGCATGAACTACTCAACTCAAGAACTCAATGATACTCCTCATCTCAAGACTGCTCGACTCATAGGGTTCATGCAGAAATAGGGGCATGAACAACTCAATTCAAGGACTTAATGGTACTACTCATTTCAAGAATGCTCAACTCATAGGGTTCATGCAGAATTATGGGCATGAACAACTCGACTCAAGGACTTCAATAAGTAACATGTAAGAGCCCCCTTATTAGGAATAAAATCTCAAAGGGTTAGGAACTCGATACTCAAGGCTTAGAACTTGAAGATACTACTCCTCTCAAAGATACTCAACTAATGGAGTTCATGCAGAATTTATGGGCATGAACGACTCGACTCAAGGATCTAAATAACAATATGGAACTCATGTATATGACTCTTCTCATTCTCATACTTATTTCCTCAAAACTCAATTTAAAACTCAAGTGTTGTCTTTGAAAAACTTCTCAAGATTTATAACTCAAAATAGGGTTCATGATGAATTATAGACATGAATAAATCAACTCAAGGATATCAATAAAAGTATAGAAACTCAATAATTATGAATAGAATTTTAAAAAGAAACATGAACTCAAGAACTCAAAATCAACTTATCTCAAGAATACTCAAATCTAGGGGTAGAATCCTAGATTTCTCTTTTACTGATTCGAAAGTAGATGTAGGGTGTGAGGACGAACTACTCCAACACTATGATAGCCTTACATAGCTAGAAGAAAAATGTTCTTGAAGAATCTTGAAAAAGAACTTGATTAGAAGCCTTGAAACCCTAGCTTTGAGGTAAACAATCAAGAAAACCTTTCTTGAGATTCTTGAATTAATTTCGTGAAATCTCTATGGCAAAGAATTATGATTTTCATTAGTGATTCATAATTGCATGGAGGAATTTGAGTTGAAAAGAATGAAATTCTGGGAGAAAGACTTACCTTGAAGAAAAAGATTGAAAGAATCCTGAATGGCGTCTTCTACTTTTATTTTTCCTTAGGGTTTTTGCCCTAGGATTTGGGAGAGAAGAGAATGATGGATAAAAAGATTAAAATCTGATTGTTTTGAGCCTTTAATTAATCAAGAAATTCGTTTAGGGTTTTCTTGGATGTAAAATTGGCAAAAAGATCCTTTTTAATGTTTTTTCGTTGGCTAATTCATAACAACACTTTATTAGGTTACTAAAATAGTCATAAATTTTTACTCAGAAATTGGATTGACGCGAAATGGTTGCGTTGGAAATTAGATTCAAATACCTTTAATTTGATAGTGTATGCCCCACATAACTCTTTTTATTCTAAGATATATGGTCATTTGAAGTTGACCCAAGTAGAATCTTACTTCAAACTTAATCGATAAGGGAACTTCAAGAACCCTTATCAAGAATTCATCGAGAAATTAAATTGCTCAATATTTATGGATAGATTCGCAAAATAACTCATGATTGGTGTGTGGCTGAACAAACCCAACACTATAGACACTTACATACCTCAAAGAACTAGGTTCTTGGCGAAATCTTTAATTTCTTGAATGAACGCTTGAAAATTTTAACTTTTTCTCCTCTTAAATCTTCTCTGTGAAACCCTAAACGCTTTTGGGGATGAATGAAACTAATTCTAATCATTTTAGACTCCTAAAACCTTACTTAAAACGCTTAAATCCAATTGGATAAGGAAAAGATCAATTACCCCTCATATATTCGGGTAGCTTTCCTTAATTAGACAGCCTGACTTCAAACGGGCATATCTCCCTCATACAAGTTCGAAAATTAGCAAACCTTGTGGCGTTGGTAAGAGGATTCCAGGACCTTTCATTGATATCTTATGGGCCACCTAACTCATCCAGCACTGAAATTTATGGTCATTTTAAGTTGACCCAAAACTTAAAAGAACCTAGGAATGACTTGAATGAATTCTCTTTAATTTGTTTTGGAACTCAAGGTGCTATATCTAGTGATGTGACCTTAATACTTAAGAAATTTTAAATTCCTCGATAAAATCCTACTTACAACGAAGGATGGTTTGGGTCTTAATTTTTAAAAAAATTGGGGTGTTACAAGAAATGACTATAATTAATGGTAAGGATAAATTAGGAACTAAGAGTAAAATTATCCATTAATTTCATAAAGTGGAAAGGTATTGTTGGACATTCTGAAATAATATTATCGACAACTACTGAGGTTCGAACTCATATTAGAAGGGTAAACTTAAAAACCACATGCCACTGATCAACACCTTCCCATTGTACCAAAAAAGGTCATTTAATTAAATATGTAAAATTTTACAAATTATTTATATGTGTATAACGGCTAAGAGTCAAATATACCCCTATACTATTAGAAATAGTTTAAATCTATCCATTGTTATATTTTCGGGTCAAATATACCCTTTTTGTTATACTTTCGATTTTAATATACCCCTCTCATTATACTTTGACATAAATTTCTCCTCAATTTTAACGAAAGAACATATAAAAAAAGTTAAAAATTAATATTTCATTCCCAATTTTAAATATATCCTAGATCTTCATTCATTTTTGTTTCTCCTCAAAAGTTTTATATTTTTTTAAATTAAAAAAAGTGATAAATTGTTAACTTTTCCTGATACTTTAAATTTATCCTAGATATTTTCTTTATATATATCTAGTGCCATGACTCTAGCTCGTTGAAGGCTCCTTCAGCATAGCTTCGTACCACGATAGAAAATATTGGAAGAGGGTACTCCATGCAACCTCACCATTACACGAATATAAAATTTGGCATACTCTTCAGATAAAAGGAAGTCTTTTCTTGAAGAAAGTGATCTAACTTCATCATTCGGTCCATAATGGCTCAAATCGATTCAAACTGACAAAGAGTACGAGGTAAATCCATAAAGAAGTCCATATTCAAATCTTACCACTTCCATATAGGAATGCTAATGTATTGAGCCAAACCACCCATTTTTTGATGATCAACTTCACTTGTTTACAATTAGGGAACTTAGCTACAAGTTCTGCAATATCCTTCTTCATCCCATTCTTCTAATAGACTTACCACAAATTGTGGTATATCTTTGTGGCTCCCGAGTGAATAAAATACAGAGGACTATGAGCTTTCATTAAAATTTTGATTTCTCAACCTATCCACATTTGGAACACATAACCGACCTTGGTATCGAAGGACACCATCTCCCCTTTGGGAAAAACCCTAAATGGCTTTTTTGAAAATTGACTTCTTCAAATCTACCAAAATTGAATCGCGATATTGCTTAGCCTTCACATACGATACAAGAGACGATTCAAAACTATTTCAAACAATCACCCCACCTTAATTAGAATCGACCAAGTGAACACCCAATTCGGCCAATCTATAAACATCACGAACTAGTTCTTTCTTACAATCCTCAAAATGAACAAAACTTCATATCAATATGTAGTCTCTAAGTCCATGACAGATAGTTGACTAAGAGCATCCGCCAGCACATTCACTTTATCTTGATGATACAGGACATTCACGTTGTAATCTTTCAATAACTCAAGCCGCCTTCATTAACAAAGATTTAAGTCCTTTTAGGTGAATACATACTTTAACCTCTCATGGTTGGTAAGCACATCTACATCAACACCACATAGGTAATGCCTCCAAATATTTAAAGCAAACACTGTAGTCGTTAACTCCAAATCATGAGTCAAATAATTCTTCTCATGAACCTTCAATTACCTTGAAGCATAAGCAATGACTTTCCCATTTTGCATCATAACACAACTAAAACCAATCCATAAAGCACTTTTCCTTTTGGGAGGAAAATCGGGAAATACTTTCAAAACTCATTTACAATCAAAACTAACTCAAGAGTAGGAGTTACAAAATCTATATTTCTAACGCAAATAAGATGATAGATGCACCCCTTAGAAATAATTTTCCTAGCCTTTAGGTAGGATATGAACTGACCCTTAGGAGCATAATTTTCCATTTTCCATTTTAAGATAGGTTTGTTCGGAAAAGAGAATGTGACCAATCGGTCCTACAATATATGGAAGCATAAAAAGAATGAAGCTAATCCATCCCAAGAATAAAATCAAAATCTGACATATCAAGCAATACAAGATCAACATAAGTGACTTTGTGAGAAATAGAATCATGGAAATTTCTATAAACTCTTTTAGCAACAATAGAGACGCCAACCGGCGTAAGAAAAAATGGGGATTAGAATAGATCTCAAGACCAACATCAAATCTCATGGCCACATAAGGGGCAAAAATTACAAGGTAGTACCCAAATCAAGCAAATTATACACATCAAAATGAAAGACTTTTAATATACCAGTAACAACATCCAGAGAACCCTCATGACCGTTTCAAGTCTGAAGAGCATGAAATCTATTCTGACAAGGTCCACCCAAACCAGAACAACTAGGCTAAGCTTGCCTACCATCCCTTCCCTTAGTAGCAAGAAATGGATAATCTCTTATCTTGTGACAGAGACACTTTTAGCAAGCGAGAATAGAAGATTCATTTTCATCACCTCCTAGAGGGTTATGGTTAGACACTATATCTTTATTGAACTTAGGATCCAGAGCATTAGAAGAACCTTGGCCAGAGAACCTTTGCCGAAATTGAGGACAACTATGTCCACTAGACCTAGAAGGAGAATGTAACACCTCGGTATTTGAAAAGTCGAATTAGAAAGGAAAGGTTGCACAAAATTTTGTTGTTCCAGTGATCTTCAAGTCCTAATTATGGACCTAGTAAGTACTACGAGCCATAGGAAGGAAGTCATAGGATCATGTTGAGTTTTGAAAAATGTCAAGTCTTTGATGATGATCTACGAATGAATAAGAAGTCATAGAGTCGTCTATAGGCTGTAGGAAGTGTCCCTAGAGTTGATTTAGAAAATTTATTTGAGAACTCAAGACTATGAAGGATTTGACAGGTTGTAGTATGTTCTACGGGTTGTAGGAGTGATCCGTAAAAGTTATCCAAATTTAGTAAAATTTTGAGCTTAAGCTTGGGTTCTACGAAAAGGGCCTACGAATCTTAGAGTGGAAGATGACTCGTAGAGAGGTTTCATTGAAGGTTGGCTGGATTTTGGGTTCCAGTAGATGATTCTACAATTGACCAGTATGGTCAGTAGAAATTCTCACGGAGCATAGGTTCTTCTGGAAGATTTTAATTAAGGGTGTTTTAGTTTTTTCCTACCCAATTAATCCCTAATATATGTTGTTTTGGCCCTATAACTACCCTATAACTATTTTTAATTCTAAAAACATAGCCTAAATCCTCTCATTCACTCAATTCCCCCAAATTATTTCACTCTTCCTCTCCAAAATTTTCTCTCAAGCTCCAAGGTTTGAAAGGATTCAAGATCTCATTCTCCATTGCTCTTGGGATTTTATTATCAAGGTATGTGGAAAGTTACCAATGTATTCCTTTCATCTATTGAGTCCCAAAAGAATCTCAATCTCCTAAATTTATTTCATCCAATTCCGATAGAGTTTCATGCAAATCACCATTGGTCCTATTTATTATGATTTAATTATCTATTTTCAATCTTATTATATATGATTTGATTAAATTACATGGTTTTTAATTAATTTCATATGGACCCATGATTTATACTTCACTATGGCTATAAACTTATGAACAAATCTTATGAACTGATGATTTATGATTTCGAAAGCTATGCATTTTTTTTGAAAAGAATGATTTATGAATTAAGGATGCTTTTGAGATAAGTATCAATGATCTGTGAAAGGTTTTCTCACAAATAAAATACATCATGATTTAGATACTTAGAATGGTAAGTGTTTATTATGAAAGTTTATGAAATCATGGTTTTGAAATGAGCGATTCTACATTATAAAGTTATGATTAGAATGGTAGTCTAATTGTGACTTTCCAAGTATCTTTTAATATGAATATCATAACGTCTTTTTTGTTGGGATTTACTTAACACTGAGTGGACTTTCAGATGGAGGCTCTCCAGTTAGCCAAGGCCGGATCTCTAGAAGCAATGTCATTGTCATAAACTACATGCCACCATAGGATTATCTTAAATAACCTAGCTAGTGGATACACAATATTAATTATGAATGAATCTGATAGAATTCTACCTTGGAATGTAGTTTCCCTTGTTCGGTGTAAGGGTCATGCCAGATTCCATGTTATAGCTCACATGGTCTTATTGTCGGTTAATAGTAAATATCATACAAAATGAAATATGTTTCTTCAAAGGTGTTATGAAAGCTTTTCATATTTTTAAGTATGCATTGACCTCGTATATGATTTATGATTTCTTTACAAAGTCTTTTATCACATTTTACTTGGTCATGTATTTCATGTTTAAAGTTCCTCATATTATCATGCCTAGGAAAAATTTATGCATTTCCCCATACTTAGAAATTTAATGTACTATTGCATACTTGTGCCTATATTGTCTTATAATATAGGGTCCAATGTTCCTCCTCTCACACGTGGATAGCTTGGATCATTCTACTGGCACATTTGATTGGTCAATCCTCATGCTCCGAGGACAAATTCATTGATGTATTATTTCTTTTGTTGTCTTTTTATTTTTAGACTTGTACGTGGTGTATGGGATACATCCCAACCACTCTTATGATAATAGAAAGTCTATGTTAGACACAATTTTGTATTACACACTTATGTTTAGATTTTTTTTATATAATATGAGACTTGCATTATATATATGCTCTCTAGTTTTATTTATTTTACATCATAATTATATTAAGTGGCTTGTTTAGGATCTTTGGAGGTTTTATCCTCCATATCACATTTAGGGTGTACTTTAGGTCATTATAAACTTGGAATTCAGAGTATTTGGTTTTAGAAAGATTCTAGGATGTCTGACAAGCCACATTGAGTAGAGTCTTGTTCATGAGTGTGAAGCATTGATGAGTCAAGATTTGGACTCATTTAGGTCTTTGTTAATATATATTTAGTGTCCTCAAACGCCTAATTCGTGCCATAAATTGATGTTAATGCCTTGATTTTTAGGTATATGGGTTCAGAAGCAAAGTAAGGACACTAACAGGTTAAACAGAACAAAACAAGCTAAGGAAGAGAGGAAAAGCAAATTTGATGATCGCAAAGAGCCCGCCTAATTTTACAGCACACGGTGCCTGAAATAAGAGAAGTTTGGGCGAGCTACCCTTTGTATTGGCGAATCGTCGAACCCATCGACGAGGCAAGATAGCATTGCCAAGTGCACTGAACGAGAAAAAGATGAAATCGCATGGGTGAGCCAAAAGACTAAAGGGCAAGTCGTGGAGGTGATCAGCATTCTCAATGCAGAACGCCTAAAGTTACAGTGTTGGTGGATGAGAAACGTGAAGACAGAATGCAATAGACGAATATGATCGATGAGTCACCGATCGATCGGTGAAGCCTGACTTTCCTCGCCGATTAACCCCAAAAATTCACACTTTAGATCAATATAAAGAGAATTTTGGAAGAGAGAGAAATTATTCAGTCTGGATGGAACGAAATAGAGAGCAAAAACACTATTTTCATTGATTTATAGCAAATTTTACAAAGAGATTTCAGTTGGAGGTTGTAATAGATAAGATAATAATCATCTTAGAACTTCAATTTTCAATACTAAGCTATGGAACATATATTAGGTACTGAATTTCTTTCTTTTATGATGATTAGCTAAAACCCCAATCTTAGGGGTTTGACAATGTGATCAATTACTAAATCTGGCTTGATGGGTGTTCATTGTTATCAATTTTAGTACTAATTTGAAGTGGGTCTGACTTATTGTTGTGGTTTAATTGCTCTCTTGTGTGTTTAGTTCAATTTATTTAGTGTTTTATGCTTGCTTGAGAGAAAAGCATGAGACTAAAGTGATAAGTTAGCACTCGTAGTTGTTGGGTCATGGTAGGTTCAGCTCGAGAGAGTGAACCCTAAGATCCATTCTATGTATTCATCTCGAGAGAGTGAATGTAGTGAGGTTGTGGGTTGGTTTCCATGTTTAGCCTGTTGAGGTTCGAGAGAACTCAGTTGAAGCGAGGAAGTTGTTCGAGAAAAAAGTACCTCATTTAAAGTGCATCTTACCCATGAAGAATCAACACTATTGATTATTGTGTAACACCCATTGAGTCGAATTTTAGCAGTTGATTGGTCAACCCCCCCAAGTATCTTTCCCATATTTGATATCTCTCAATTAATTGTTGAGTTAGATCTAAAATCTTTTATCTTGACATTGATTGTCACCATTCTAATTTTATTAATAGGTTCCGATAATTTCTATTCCTTCAGCTCCAGAAATCATGATTCTAACTTCGTATTTGAATTCAAATAAGACTACTCCCTATGGGATCGACTCCAACTCTTTTGTTGGGTTTATATTGCTTAACAATTGTCTCCACCTAGTATCGGATGAGGTGTAGTTGATATGTTAATCAAAATAGCGCCGCTGCCGAGGAGTGGTGTTGTTTAGAATTTTCTTATTGAAGTTTAATTTGTGAGTTTGTTGGCTGAAGTTGAATTGATTTAATTTGTTCTGAGTTTGTGTTGATTGTGCTGAACAGAAGAAGATATGAGTGAAGCAGGCAGTAACGGTAATCAAGTGGGTGACCAAGGAGATATTGACGATCTTAATAGCGTGCATAACCCAATTCAGGAGGGTGGAATTGGTGCAATCTATTTTCCAGCAGTCGAAGGAAAGGCTATATTCCTTGTCACTAACGCAACACTCCATCACTTCCAAATGAAAGGACATTATGGAGGCTTGGATCATGAGGACCCACATGACCATTTGCAGAACTTCACGGATGTTTGTAATCCGTTCTTTTCCGAGAACCTGTCACAAGAATCAGTCTGCCTCAGGTTGTTCCCATTATCTTTAACTGGTGAAGCTAGCAAGTGATTGCTGAATTGCCAAAGAATTCCATCACCTCTTGGGAACAGCTTACTATGGCATTCAATATGAGATTCTTTTCCCCATCGAGGATGATGGTACTCAGAGATAATATTCAAGGTTTCAAGAGATTGGAAGGTGAACCAATCCACGAAAAGTGGCTGAGGTTTAAGAAGCTATTACTTAAATGCCCAATGCACGGACTTCCAAACAACATGCTACTCCAATATTTCTATAGAAGCCTTGACTCAATAAATAAATAGATGGCTGATCAGTTGGTTCATGGAGGAATAAAGTTGTAATCGATTGAGGTAGCTTCATCCCTTCATGATGACATGACCAAAATAAATCAACCAGGTACACTAAAGACGACCAAGTCTCTCCCTTTTGTTTTAGGATGACACAGGAACAACTTGATAAAGAAAAAGAAATGGATGAAAGCACTAGTAAAATGTTGTCCCAAATGGAGCTACTACAAAAACATGTGTTGGAAAATGTGAGCAAACCCAAAGAAGAAGAGGAGTGTTTAGAGTTGAGGAGGGTTCTCACTCATGCTACTCAAAGCCGAGGGAGAATCAAGGCTGGAACTATCGAAATGTTGGGAGGGTTTCCACTTTAGCTACTTGAAGCATGGTGGGAATCAAGGTTGGAACTACAACAAGGAAGAGGAGCAGAGGTGATACTATCAAGAATGGGCCGAAAAAAGTGATCATGGGAGAAGAGAAGATGAACATGAAAAAGATCATACACAATCGAGTGATAGCCCAAAATCAAAGGGTAGTGCAAGTAGTCTACAAGTATATGTTTGTTGTCTCGCATCTTTGATAAGGTCGAGGGCTTAGATGACATGCTAAAAGGGATGAAAGAAGATTTCTCATCATTGAACAATAGAGTGAACTCTCATGCTAACGCAATCAAGCAACTTGAAGATTAGTTAGGCCAATTTTCAATACAATTGGAATCCAAGGTGATCGAAAGAGAGGGAGATGCTTACACCACAACTTTGAGGGATGATGGTGAAAAAAATTTGGTTATGGTTACTCGAAGTGGAAAGGTAGTGAGTGGTGATATGAAAGGGAATTATGAAGCTCAAGCTCTTGAAGAAGACAAATACATTGAGGAGGAAAAGACTCCTAGCCCGCAAAGTCTTACCAGGGAGTTACAAGAGGATAAAGGAGAGAGCACCTCAATCCCAAAAGTGGTGCAACCTCTTCCAAAGGTAACTCCTCCTTTTCCCAAACGCCGCAAAAAGAACAATGAGAATGAGAAGTTCAAGAAGTTCTTATCGGTGTTCAAGACACTCTCCATAAACCTACCATTAGTAGAAGCATCGTTGGAGATGTAGGGTTATGCAAAATTCATGAAGGAGTTAGTTACTAGAAAAAGGAGCCTGGATTTTGAGACAATCGAAGTTTCTCATAGTTGTTGTTCAATTATTAATAGTGAGACAATTAAAAAGAAAGAAGATCCGGGAGCATTTACCATCCCTTGCACTATTGGCATGCTTCAATTTGACAAAGCCCTATGTGATTTGGGGGCAAGCATTAATCTAATACCATACGCAATCTATAAACAACTTGGGTTGGGTGAACCGAAATCCACAACAATGAGGCTCTTAATGGCGGACCAGTCGATCAAGCATCCTATGGGGGTACTCTATGATATTTTGGTAAAATTTGATCGATTTATTTTTTCGGTGGAATTTTTCATCCTTGATTGCGAGATTGATGCTCAAATTCCCATTATTTTGGGAAGACCATTTTTAGCGACAGGAAGAGCGCTAATGGATGTTGAAAGCGGAGAATTGAAGTTCCGGGTGAACGATGATGAAGTTACCTTTAATGTGTGTCATTCAATGAAGCACCCAAGCGATATTCATGTGGTTTAGACAGTTGATGTGATCGATGAAACAGTGGCTAGTGTGAGCCATCTATTGTGTATGAATGAACCACTTGAAGTGGTGCTTGTGAACTATGATGAGACTGAAGTACAAGGTTACGATGAGGTGGTAGCCACCCTCTCGAGATTGGGGGAGTGTTTAAGGAATCCAGTAAAGCTGGATATTGGTCTGAAAAATTGAGAAATTCCTCCCGCAAAACCATTTACAGTGGAACCACCAAAGCTGGAGTTGAAAACACTCCCAGCTCACTTGCAATATTATTTTTGGGGGCTAACAACACCATACCTGTTATTATTGATGCTGACTTGCTTAAATGGCAAGTAAATTTGCTTCTTGAGGTGTTGAGGAGATACATCAAGGCTATAGGGTGGATGATCGCTGACATTGTGGGTATTCCACTCGGCATATGCACTCACAAAATTCAACTTGATAGTGAATGCAAACCAAGTGTCTAGCATTAAAAAAGATTGAACCCACCAATGCAAAAGGTAGTGAAAGAGAAGATAATCAAATTGTTGGATGCAGGGGATCACCCTATTGCGAATAGTAAATGGGTGAGCCCAGTGCAATGTGTACCCAAAAAAAGGGGGATCACGGTAGTCCCAAATGAGAAAGGGGAACTAGTTTCGATGAGGCCGGTAATTGGATGGAGGGTTAGCGTGGATTATCGTAATTTAAACTCATGGACTGAAAAAGATCACTTCCACATGCCCTTCATGAGTCAGATGCCTGATCGACTTTCGTAGCATAGATGGTATTATTTCTTAGATGGGTACTCTGGGTATAAGCAAATCTCTATTGCACCAACGAATCAGGAGAAGACAACATTCACCTGCCCCTACGGTACCTTTGCTTTCAAAAGTATTCCATTCGTGTTGTGTAATGCCTCGACAATGTTTCAACATTGCATGTTGTCTATTTTTCCTGATATGGTGAAAGATTCAGTGGATGTTTTCATGGATGACTTCTCAATTATGGGCGATTCTTTTGAAACATGTTTGGCACACCTTGGGCAAGTTCTTCAAAGATGTGTGGAAACTAATCTAGTCCTAAATTGGGAGAAATGTCACTTCATTATTAGGGAAGTTATAGTTTTTGGCCAAAAGGTATCGAAAAAGGGGTTAGAGGTTGATAAAGCAAAGATTAAGGTGATTGAGAAGTTGTCACCACCAATCTCAATAAAAGGCATTCATAGTTTTTAGGGGCATGGCAGGTTCTACCGGATGTTCATCAAAGACTTCTCAAAAATTACAATCCCATTGTGCAAGTTATTGTAAAAGGAGGAAAAATTCCACTTTGATGATGCCTGTATGACAACTTTTAAGTGTTTGAAAGTGAAATTGATCTCTACCCCGGTTATCATTAGTCCTGATTAGTTGGCACCTTTTGAAGAAATGTGTGATGCCAGTGGTACAACATTAGATGTCGTGTTTGGACAAAAATGCAACAAGCTATTTCATCCCATTTACAACGCAAGTAAAACCCTGAATGGTGCTCAGGGTAACTACACGATTACTGAGAAAGAATTACTTGTGGTGGTATATGCATTTGAAAAATTCCTGGCATATTTGTTAGGCACCAAAGTGGTTGTTCACACTGATCATTCAGCTTTACGCTATTTGATGGCAAAAAAAAAGAAGCCAAGACAAGATTGATAAGGTGGGTATTATTATTGCAAGAATTTGATTTTGAAGTCAAAGATAGAAAGGGGTGCGAAAATCAGGTGGCTGATCATCTATCAAGGTTGGAAGGCAAGGAGAATGAAGTGTAGGAGGTAGATATCAATGGTTCATTTCCCAATGAGCAGGTATTCTCGGTCACTTTCAAACAAGTTTCTTGGTATGCTGATTTTGCCAACCATGTGGTATGTGGACTGATGCTGACAGATCTGAACTTCTACCAACCTAAGAGGTCCTTGTTTGATGTCAAAAAATATTTTTGGGATGAGCCATATTTCTTTCGTGAGTGTTTGGATCATATCATTAGGCGATGTGTACCTGAAGAGGAGTTTAATAAAATTCTCTTTGCTTGTCATGCTTCACCGGTTGGGGGTAATCATAGTGGTGTGCGCACAACCGCTAAAATTCTTCAAAGTGGGTACTACTGGCCATCTCATTATAAAGATGCTCATGAGTTTGTCAAGAAATGTATGCAATGGCAAAAACAAGGTGGGGTGTCTAGAAGGAATGAGTTGCCTCTTCAGCCTATTCTGGAAGTTGAGTTATTTAATGTCTGGGAAAATAGATTTCATGGGGCAGTTCGTGAGTTAATTTGGTAACATGTATATCTTGGTTGTTGTGGATTATGTTTCCAAATGGGTGGAAACAGTAGCACTACCTAACAATGAAGGGAAGAGTGTTGTTCAATTTTTAAAACGCTTCATTTTTGCAAGATTTGGCACCCCTCGGGCTATCATTAGTGATGGAGGGTCACATTTTTTCAATCGACTATTTGCATCTACATTTAGTAAATACAGCGTGAAACACACAGTGGCAACACCATATCATCCCCAAACAAGTGGTCAAGTGGAAGTTTCAAACCGAGAGATTAAGAGTACATTGGAAAAGACCGTGAATGCAAATAGGACGGATTGGTCTCGAAATTTGGATGATGCTCTTTTGGCATATCACACCGCTTACAAGACACCAATTGGCATGTCCCCATATCAACTGTTTTTTGGGAAGTCTTGCCACCTACCAATTGAACTTGAACACAAAGCACTTTGGGCATTAAAGGCATTAAATCTGGATTGGGCAAATACTTTGAAAGAGAGAGTTAACCAGCTAAATGAGATGGAGGAATTGAGGTTTAGGGCTTACGAAAGCTTGGCTCTCTATAAGGAGAAAATTAAGAAATGGCATGACTCTAAAATCCTCAAGAGAGAATTCCAAGTTGGAGACTTTGTGTTGTTGTATAACTCTCTCCTGAGACTCTTTCCAGGAAACCTCAAGTCAAAATGGTCTGGTCCTTTTAGAGTGGTTCGCATGTTCAAAAATGGGGCCATTGAAGTTGAAGGTAAGGAAGGTTCGGCCTTCAATTTAAATGGGCAACTCTTGAAGTTGTATTGTGGGGAATGCCATGAGATTTCTTTGATTGAAGTGGTGTATTTGGAAGATGCATGAAAGCAGTTCCACATTGTGCCACTACGTTAACTAAGGCACTTCTTGGGAGGCAACCCAAGCATTAGTGATTGTGAATAATGTGTGTTGAATGTGCAAGTGTGGGTGATTCTGCAATACAAGGTCTCTTTCCACGCTCCGCCAAGTGGGTTCGGCGATCTCAATGTTGCTCTCCTTTGTGGCGTCAATAGTGGGATGAGGTGCTAGAAATTTAGGTGAGATCCTCCGTCCACTTGGTGAGACGCTGATGCAACTTGGAGATCTAGTCTATGTCCACCTTCTTGTCCTAAGGTGGAGTGGTTACATGCTGGAAATTTTGGCGAGTTACATACCCCTTGGCAATTCGCCGACTGATTCGGCGATCTATATAGGTCTTCGCCTAATGGCCCCCTAGTGAAGCTTTCTTTTCACCCTACTATATTTGTTTGAGTGCCAGTCCTTTACCTTTATATTTTTGTCGTCCTTAGTTTATCTTTTGTAGTGTTTGTTCTCTACTAACAATGCGGACAATGTTGGATTCTTTTTGTGGGGTTGTAGTATTTGTCTGTCTCATTTGTGTGTGAATGTGGTTGTTCTTGTGCGAAGTTGAGTGTCAGTTTTGATCAATACCTATGACTTGAATAATGCTCTTAATTGAATGAAATGAGTGTACGGCCACGATGAGACCAAATGAAGTTACATAGACAATGTGTGAACTTTTAGCATCTCGTTGTGGCTAGCCGATTATCAATTCAGTCTCTTGTGATAAACATTGCACACTAGCTAAAAAGTGTGGAATTTCGTTTGATATTGGTGTCAATGCCTTGTGTGATGAGATTACCTTGAATATTGTGTGTGATGACACCTACAATTTGCCTCATTGGTCCGATTGACTAAGTGATGGAAGCACTTGAAATGACCTAAGGCAACAATTTTGAAGAGTGAGCCAATTTGACAAAATACCTCTTTTGTGGCCAACCTTGTGAGATCAGTGAACCTTGCTTGGCACATTTTGAGCCTTACCTTTTTTCTTGGAAGAAACTTGAACAATTATGACCTCTCTTTATTCCATTCACCCATAACTTTCATGAAGCTTGGTTTGCTTGAATAGTCAACTTAGGCCAAAAGCCTAAATTGGGGGTGTGGTGAAAAGAGAAGGAAAATCAAGAAATGTGAGAAATGTAATGATTTTGAAAAAAAAATGGAACCCCTCCATATATAAAAAAAAAATGAAAAGAGAAAAGAAGTGAAGAAAAAGAATGAAAAAGATGTGAAACAAAGTTGTGGAAGTTGCAAAAGAAATGGGGTATCCGATAGTTCATACAAAGTTGAATAATGGGGTTGATTGTGAGCACATTTCAAATGTTGAAGGAAAGGATGAAAGTGATGTTCAAACCATACTTCATGAAGGTAGCAGCCACTAAGCTTAAATGACCATACCTTAACACTCAGCCCCGTTGCAAGCCATGAAAAGACCTTTGTGATCTTGAGTGAGCTGAAACGAAGGTTGATTGGAAAATAAGGGCAAACTTATGGGTGAAGTCATGCATGTGTTCATCTTTATGAGTGTGATAGTTATTTGTGATTCCAGAACATTGAAATTGTTGAGAAATTGTGTGTGAATATGGAATCATCTTTGTTGTGAGGGCATTTGAGTACCTTTGTTGAGCTTGAATTTGCATTTGAGGCAAGTATTGTGATTCTTTGAGTGCACAACTGATCCTTGCATGAGTATTTTGAGCCTTGTTGTGTACATTAATGATTGAGTCTTACGCAACACTATTTGAGGCATCCTTTTGAACTGCTGATCTTGAGTTTTACTTGAGGACAAGCAAAATTTTAAGTTGGGGGTGTTGATGAGTCCGAGATTCGGACTCATTTAGGGATTTGTTATTATAGATTTAGTGTCCTCAAATGCCTAATTTGTGCCATAAACTGATGTTAATGCCTTGATTTTAAAGTATATCGGTTGAGGAGCAAAGTAAGGACACTAACAGGCAAAACAGAACAAAACAAGCTAAGGAAGAGATGTAAAGAAAACCTAATGATTGCCAAGTTGCCCCTAGCCAGCCTAATTTTACAGCACACGGTTCCTCAATTAAGAGAAATTTGGGCGAGCTACCCTTCGTATTGACGAATCGCTGAACCCATCGGCGAGGCAAGATGGCATCTCTGAGCACACTGAACGAGAAAAAGATGAATCGCATGGGCGAGCCAAGAGACTAAAGGACGACTCACGTAGGTGATCGGCAATCTCGATGCAGATCGGCTAAAGTTACAATGCTAGTGGCTGAGAAACGTGAAGTCATAATGTGATGGAAGAAGATGATCGGCAAGTCGTCGATCAGTCAGCGCAGCCTGACTTTCCTCGCCGATTAATCCCAAAAGGTCACACTTCATATTAGTATAAAGTGATGTTTGGAAGAGAGAGAAATTATTCAGTCTGGGTGGAACGAAATAGAGAAAGCAAAAACACTATTTTCATTGATTCTCTAGCAAATTTTACAAAGAGATTTCAGTTGGAGGTTGTAATATATAAGATAATATTCAACTTAGAACTGCGATTTTCAATACCCAGCTATGGAGCATGTATTAGGTACTGAATTTCTTTCTTTTATTATGATTAGCTAAAACCCCAATCTTGGAGGGTTTGACAATGTGATCAATTATTGAATCTGGCTTGATGGGTGTTTATTTTTTTCAATTCTAGTCCTAATTTGAAGTCGGTCTGACTTATTGCTATGGTTTAATTGCTCTATTGTGTGTTTAGTTCAATTTGATTTAGTGTTTTATGCTTGCTTGAGAGAGAAGCATGAGACTTAAGGGATAAGTTACAACTCGTAGTTGTTGGGTCATGGTGGGTTCAGCTCGAGAGAATGAACCCTAAGATCCATTCTATGTATTCAGCTCGAGAGAGTGAATGTAGTGAGGTTGTGGGTTGGTTTTCATGTTTAGCATGTTGAGGTTCGAGAGAACTCAGCTAAAGCGAGATTGTTCTTCAAGAGAAAAGTACCTCATTTAAAGTTCATCTTACCCACGAAGAATCAACATTGTTGATTATTGTGTAACACCCATTGAGTCGAATTTTAGCAATTTATTGGTCAACCCCCCAAAGTATTTTTCCCATAATTGATATCTCTCAATTAATTGTTGAGTTAGCTTCCCGATCTAAAATCTTTTATCTTGACATTGATTGTCACCCTTCTAATTTTATTAATAGCTTCCGATAATTTCTATTCCTTCAGCTACGGAAATCATGATTCTAACTTCGTATTTGAATTCAAAATAAGACTACTGCCTGTGGGATCGACTCCAACTCTTTTGTTGGGTTTATACTGCTTAACGATCATCTACACCTAGTATCGGATGAGGTGTAGTTGATACGTTAATCTAGCGTGCCACATTTATGAATAGGAGGCTACAAAGCATTTAGGAAACATCCCTTCTTTCACTACTCTTAAGTCATTCCATAGAGTTCATCTCCATAAAGATCTTTCTCTTAACTCTTGTCTGATGCTTTTGGGATATGCCTCCTCTAAGAGCTAACACGAGAAGGAATGTGGACCTGAGGTTCCTCAAGTATCAGTCCATCCTTTGGCTTTGGAAATTACTCATGCCAAATTTTGAGCCTCTTTCCAAGTATTAGCTCAAACTATGACGACCCAAGCTAATTGAGAGTCTATTGCTCCTGTGAACCCAAATATCGGTATGATGGCGATAAAGCTGAAGGACTTCATCAGGATGAATCCCCTGGAGTTTCATGGGTCAAAAGTTGATGAGGATCCACAAGAGTTCGTTGATGAGATTTATAAGATAGTGGAATTATGGGAGTATCAACAATAGAGAAGGAAAAATTGGCCTCTTATTAACTAAAATGTGTTGCTCAAGTTTGGTTCAACCAATGAAAGGAAGAGAGGGCTATTGATGCAGGTCCTTTTAATTAGGAGGAATTCAAAGGGGCTTTTCTTGATCGTTTCTTTCCTCTAGAGATGAGAGATGCTAAAGTGCTTAAGTTCATTAAACTTTGTCAAGGAAATATGAATGTGAATTAGTATGGTTTGAAGTTTATGCAATTGGCTAAGTGTGCTCTAACTATGGTTACCAACTCTAGGGCAAGGATGAGTAAGTTTGTGTCGAAAGTGTCCAAAATGGTGGTCAAGGAGTGTCGTACCTCCATGTTGATCAAAGAGATGGATATATCTCATTTACTGAAACATGCTCAACAAATACAAAAGGAAAAGCTAAAAGAGAAATCTAGAGAGTCAAATAGTGAAAGAACTGGTGATGGTGAGTTTTCTCATTCTAGGTCCAGTGGGCATGGTCATCCTCAATTTTGGCAAATGCATTATGGTCAATATTCTTTAAATGCTCTGAATCCTAGGTTCAACAAAGATATGGTGTCTAACCCTAAGCCTTAAGGAGGTGGTGGAAATGGATATTCTATTCCCACTTGCCAAAAGTATGGAAAGAGTCACTCGAGAAAATACTTAGTTGGTACAGATGGTTACTTTGGTTGTGGGAAAAGGATGATTCTAAACTACACTTCATCCAATTCTAAGTGTAGGCAGTCTCTAATATGTATAAACCCAACTAAGAGTTGGGGTCGATCCCACGTGGAATGATACAGTAGATAATTCAATTAGGAAGTAAAAATGTGTCTTAATCATTTGTAGAAGTAAAGATTTTGTAACATGAAATTAGATCACGAAGTTTAAACGATTAATATCAAATGAGGGGAATTAGTAACCAATTTGTGACAAAGAATACTTAACACGGGAAGTAAACAATTAGAGATTGTACCTTAGGAATATTATCAGTCAAATGCTAATTTTGCGTAATGGGTAATAACTAGTTGAGTCTCAATGGGTAGGCTAGGTTTTGAATACAATAGACATCTCTCGATCAACTATTGCATTTCAAACGAGTTCTCTCGAACCTCAACAATCTTATCATTACTAAACAACTCAATTCCTTTATTAACCCACTCTTTCAAGCTAGGTTTGTAAAGATGCAATCAAATCCACTTTCTCAAGCTAGATTTTAAAGACGCAATCAATAAACATATCAATCGATCATTCTACTCTAATACCTCTTTCTCAAGCAAGCATAGAGATCTAAGCTAGATCTGAATTAGCAACTTCAATTCATTAATTAAAACATGAACAAATAATTGATCCCACTTCAAAACAACATTAAAATCAGCAATTAATAACACCCATTAGCTAATTAATGCATTCGACTACATGATCACACCCCTAAGGTAAAGGGTTTAGCTAAACATAGCGAAAAACAAGAAACGTTACCAACAATGGTTTCCATCTGAATTGCTAACGATCTTCAATAACCAAATGTTGAAATCGAAGCTAAAATCTTACAATCTCCAAATCTAAACCCCAAACTTCCCTAAGATTGTTAAACAATGTGTATAATGTAAAAAGTCATAAAGAAAAACCAGAAATACACACTATCTCCTCTCAAATATTGTTCAAAAAATTAATTTATTCTTTCCCAAAAATCTCTGTATGGACTCCATTTAGCGAGATTAGTTGTGATTACCAACCAACTCGGCGATTCGCTGAGTTGTGCTTCTTCTCACCTTTTGGCTTAATTCCTATAGCAAAATGGTGTTGGAAGTTTAGGCGAGCAAGATCGCGATCGCCGATCCATTTGGTGATTTTTCCTTTTGCTTGCGAAGTTGGTGTAGAACATGGATCACTTTGCTGGAACTTTAGGCGAGTTGGAGGCTGACTTGGTGAGTTGTCGAGTACCTTTTGTGAGCTCCAACTTTTCTTTTCTTCATCATTTCCATGTTTTTCGCTTCTTTTCGCGTCATAATGTCCTTGCCTTGCCCTGAAGCCTTTATTGTTGTATACTAACACATTAACATCAGTTATGAGCACAAAATGGGCATTGAGGACACTAAATCATTGAATAATAAGCTTTGAATGATTCAAAATTCCCGACTCATCGAAAAAATGGTCATAAGATGTGAGATTCTCCATTTCTTTCCATTAAGGGAAGGGATGGCAGGCAAGCTGATCTTTGTGGTTCTTGTTTGGGTGCTCTTTGTCAGAACAAATTTGTTGCATTTCGGACTCGACAAGATCACAAAGGTTCTCTGGAAGTTGTGTAATGTGTATGCTTTGCTTGATACGGGGTCTACTTTATTGTTTGCTACTCCTTATGTGTTTGGAGATTTGATGTCGACCATGATACGCTATTTGAACCTTTTCGAGTCTCAACCTTGTTTTTTTTCTCATAGAGTCACTCATGTTGATCTTGTAGAGCTTGAAATGTTATATTTTGATGTTATTCATGGGATGGATTGACTTCATTCTTGTTATGCTTCCATAGATTGTAAGACCCGATTGGTCACATTTCAGCTTCTGAATGAACCTATCATAAAATGGAAATGGGGAGACTATGCTCTTAAGGGTCTGTTCATATCTTGCATAGAGGCTAGGAAAATGATTTCTAAGGATTGCATTTATAATCTTCTTCAAGTTAGGGATACTGATTTTGAAACCCCTTCTCTTGGGTCAATTCTAAATGTAAATAAGTTTCTAGAAGATTTTCGTGATGATCTTCTTGTTATTCCTCCCGAAAGGGAAATAAACTTCAGTATTGACCGTCTTCCATATACACAGCCTATCTCTATTCATTCTTATCGTATGGCCCCGATGGAACATAAGAAATTAATGGAACAATTGAAGGACTTATAGATAAGGGTTTTATTGGGCCGAGTATCTCACCATGGGTTGCTTCAGTATTATTTGTTCGAAAGATGAATGGTTCCATCCGAATGTAAATTGTCTATCAACAATTGAATAAGGTTACCATAAAGAATAAGTATCCTATTCCAAGGATTCATGATTGTTTTTATCAATTCCAAGGTCTGAGTTTCTTTTCCACGATTAACCTTTTGTTGGGTTATCACTAATTGAGGGTAAAGGAAGATGCCATTCCGAAGACGGATTTTCAAACTCAGTATGATTTTTATGAGATTTTGTTAATGTCTTTTGGTTTGATTAATGTATAATAACATTTACGGACTTGATGAATAGGGTTTTCAAGTAATATATTGACTTGTTAATGATTGTGTTTATTCATGATATTTTGACTTACTCTCAAAGTGAGGATGAGCATGTTGAACATTTGAGGATTGTGTTGTAACTTCTCAAATATTGTGAAATGTATGCTAAGTTTAGCAAATGAAAGCTTGGGTTGAAGTCTGTTGCTTTCATTGACCTTCTTATGTCCCATAAAGGTATTCAAATTAATCCTAAGTAGACTGAGGTGGTTAAGAATTGGCCTAGAACTTTGTCTGCTCCAGATAGATGGAGTTTTTTTGGGTTTGGCCGATTAATATAGAGGGTTTATAGAAGGATTTTCCTCTATTGTTTCATCTTTGACAACATTGACTCAAAAGAAGGTAAAATTTCTATGGGCGGAAGCTTGTGAGAAGAGTTTCCAAGAGCAAAGGATAGACTCACTTCAGCCCCTATATTAACATTACCGGAAGGATCAGATATCTTTATGGAATATTGTGATGCTTCACAGATTGGTCTTGGTTGTGTTTTGATGCAAAATGTGAAAGTCATCGCTTACGCTTCAAGAAAGTTGAAGGTTCATGAAAAAATTATCCGACTCATAATTTGGAATTAGAGGTGGTAATATTTTCTCTAAAGATTTGGAGGCATTACTTGTATGGTATTTATGTAGATGTGTTTACTAACCTCAAGAGGTTGAAGTATGTGTTCACTCAAAAGTACTTGAATATTCACCAAAGGAGATGGATTGAGTTATTGAAAGATTACGACATGAGTGTCTTTTATCATCTCAGTAAGGCTAATGTGGTGGTTGATGCTTTTAGTCGACTATCAATGGGTAGTGCGGCTCATGTTGAGGATGGTAATGTCATGCCCTGAGCCTACACCCTTGGCGGAAGTGGCAGTCGAGAACAATTGTTGACCCCAAGCGAACCCTGGCCTGGCTTACTTACTCAGCGGAAGACTTAACTTAACAAGATAAACTAAAAAAAAAACTTAAAATGTTATAAAGAAAACATTCAACTAGCCAATACAGCAAACTCAGTCTCAACATAAGATAGTGAAATGAAAAGACTGAAGAACTAACATCTGATTATCCATCTATGAAGCCTCTAAACAAACGAGATAGATTTCGGGACAAGAAATTATAAAGTAATGAAAAAGGGGATCCTCCGGAAGCAAGGAGGCTCACCAACAACTCTGAAGCTCAACTGCATCAACGATGCGCTGGATGTTGATCCTGGTTACATGTGTCTGCATCATAAGAAGATGCAGGCAAAATGGCATCAGTACATTAAATGTACGATTATGAGAGGGGAATTCTAAACAAGACATAAGCTTGAAAGGAACTGTAGAACTACCTGGCTCAACACAACTCAACTTAACTGAACTCATTTCAATATAAAGTAGTATAAAACAAGTGCAATATAAAGAAAAGCTTTTAAAACATGGATGTCAACTCTGTCTATTTGGAAATACAACAGTAACTGCGTGTATGCAAAGATACAAATATAACTCTAAGATGTATGTAAAAATACAATTAGACTGTGTATATAAGAATACAAATACTTCTGTGGGTGTTTCTCTAACCCACAACCATCACGTAAGATCTATTGTGATGATAGATCGTTTTGCCTCACACTGCTAGGGCCGTACTATACCCTACTGAGGTTATATAACCTGAACTACTAAGTGGATCCACTAGTCTATGCTAAGAAGCACTAAAGGAATCATTTAAAAAGTATGACCCTTTTCTACCCATGGTGGCTACATGTTTTATGGGGGGCTGTGAGTTGTCTGAACTCTCCCCCATATCAGTGCTCAATACCATTCCCAAAACATAATACTAGCTCTTATGTTTAAAAGCATACTTCTTTTGGCGATTTGAGATAATTGCTCAAAAACTTAGCTCAAAGGATACCTTGGAAATCAAAGTTTCCCTCTTGCTTAATTGTGAAAGCTTTTATTCTTTACTGAAAATTAGCTCAAAGGCTCATTGGAAATCAAATTTTCCTTACCTGTTTAAATGTGAAACATTTTAAACTCTATGGGAATACATAGTCCCCATATACTTTTGAAGAAATGAACTTCAACTTTACTCTTTACTCTTTACTCAACTCAAAACTCAAGTCTTCAAACATAGTTAAATCATTTATAAAAGACTTTTGGAAGATTCTATGAACTTCTCTTGACTTGACTCTTAACTGATCCTTGAATTGAATTATGGATTCAAGGATTGAGATTTGTGATTGGAAAAGATCTCATAATGTTTAGGAATGTTTTTAGATAGTTAAACGTGAGAAAAGAACAAGAAATCACTGTCTGAAAGCATGTCCGCGACGCGGAGATGCATTTAATTATTTGGTCGTGAGATAAATTTTGAGGCAGAATGGTCCATGACCACTCTGCGACGCGAAGAAACTTTTTGTGAAATGGGGGACCAGGTCTGCGACGCGGACTAGGGCACCAGATTCTCCAAACTTTTTCCTTCTTAGTTTTCTAACCCCAATTCGCCTAAATTAGATTCTTTTTATGAAATTCTCTTTAGATTCAGATACTCAGCATATGTACACAAAAATCTAATCAAACACAACTCTAAAATCGACCTTAAACTCTCAAGAACTCCTTAATTTCATCCCAAATTCAAGAATGAAAGTAAATTCAAGAACACATATCAAGAACATTCAAACTTTTATATTTTAGGACGATTTCACGCTGAATTAAACATGTTTTGCACGTGGGTGAACTAACCCAATGTTGTGTGAACTCACATACCTCGTAGGGATCACCCCTGATGAAATCCACAAGCGATTCTTAAAGAACTTGACGATTCTTGCTCTTTTTCCTCTTTTTTCTTTTCGTTTTCTCTTCTCTAAAACCCTAACTCAATATCGCAAAAGCGTAAACTGAATCCTATCAGCTTATACCCCAATTAATTACCAAAAAATGAAATTAAGTCATGGGGTATGGAAAAGACCTTAATGACCTTCTAAAATCCCGATTAAACTTTCCATATTTGAACAGTCCAACTTCAAATGGGCATATCTCACTCATACAAACTTGGAATCGTGCAAACTCAGCGGCGTTAGAAAGATTATTCCAAGATATTTCCTACGATATCTGAAAACACACCTAACTCATCTTGAGCTAGGTGCTTTAGTCGTTTGAAGTTGAGATCAAACTCTAATGCACGAAATGAGTGTGAAAGAAGTGATAAAATTTCCTAAGTGTTGCAGCCTCCTAATTATAGATGTGGCGCGCTTCACACCGATAACTAGGACTCTACAGACCGTCTTCATAGACTCCCTAGGACTCTTGAACCCTATGATGTGATACCAAGTTTGTCACCCCCCCGAGCCTCCACCCTGGGCGGGGCTGGCACTCGAGCACCATTGCTAGGCCCAAGCAAACCCTTGGCATGTCTTACTTACTCGACGGAAGACTTAAACATAAGAAACATAACTCATGCATTAACTTAAGAAATAATAACTTAGCCAAAATGGCAACTCAAGTCTTAAACGTACACAACTGAAATGAATAAGACTAAAGAACTATAACTATCTGTCTATGAAGCCTCTAAAACAAAGAGGGATGTCGGGACAAGACCCCCGATCATCCTAACAATGAAAAACTGAAAGCAAAGTAAAAGGAGTCCTCCGGAATGTAAGGAGGCTCACCAACTGACTATGAGTGCTCAACTGGATCAACGAGGCGCTAGGTGTTGATCCTGGTTACCTGCGTCTCCATCATAAAACGATGCAGGCCAACTAGCATCAGTACATTGGATGTACGAGTATGCAAGTTGGAATGCTAAACACAACATAGGCTTGAAAAGAATCAGAAAGTAACACTTACCTTGACTTTGCTCAACTCCTGAATAACTTAACTCAATATAAAACAATAAAACACATGCAATATATATACATAAAGCTTGTAAAAACAGTGGAAAACAACTTATTTTGTTAAAGAAAATGCAATAACAAACTCAACTTTACTCATGTAATAAAGTAATATAGTTTCTGTGGGAGTTTCTCTAACCGACAACCACCATTATGAGCCTTAGTGGTGATACATCATCTTGCCCAAACTGCCAGAACTGTCCTATACTTTGTCGTCATATAGGATGTCTTAACTAAGTTGATCCACTAGTCTATGCTAAAAGCACACTTAAGGAATCATCTAAAAAGTATGATCATTTACTACCCATGATGGCTACATGGTTTATGGAGACTTGAGTTAATATGAACTCGTACCCCTATATCGGTGCTCAATACTACTCCCAATATATACTTAGCTCATATGTTTTTAAAACAAACTTCTTTCTTTGGTTTGAGATAATTACTCAAAACTTAGCTTAAAAGTTCTCTTGGAATCGATGTTCCCTTTCTTGCTCATATTTGAAAACATTTTTAAACTCTTTGGGAATACATAGTCTCTATATACTTCTTTGAAGAAATAAACTTTGATCATTACTCTTTACACTTTACTCAACTTGAACTTCAAGTCTTAAAACAAAGTTAAAACGTTTGTGAAAGACTTTTGAAACCTTTATAAACTTCTCTTTGACTTGCTTCTGAACTTCTAGACTTGTCTCTTAACTTTCCTCGAATTGAAATAAGGATTCAAGGTTCATGATCTCATGTTTATGGATGATTTCATTATGTTTAGATGTACCTAAGAGTGTTGGAATCAACTAGAAAACATAGGTACATTGCTAAGGAACTAGTACGGAAAGTTGGGGAAGAAATGGGAAGAACTGGCGTCCTTGGCGCTCTGAGAGGCGCGGGGCGCCAGAGGGTAAAAATCAGAGACAGTCCTGGGGCACGCCCCACCCCTTTCCCTAGGTGTTTGGCGACTTTTCTTCTCCGTTTTTCATCTCTAAGCCCTCTAAACTCAATTGATTCTTTCCCCAAACACTTAGAATCATTTATAACCTCAATATACATCAGATTCTGCTCGAAAACACAACTAAAATCATGAATCAGTCTCAAGAAAACACCAACAATACAACCCACAAGGATTCAAACGAACTTCATCATGAATTCAAGGGATTTACTTTCGAATCTAATAAACATTGCTGAATTGAATCATGATTGGCGCGTGGGTGAACTAACCCTTATCTATGTGATCTCACATACCTCGTGGGGATCACCCCTTGACGAAATCCACAAGCTAAGCTCGAACGTTCTTGACTATTCTTGATTTCTCTTCTCCTTTCTCCTCTTTTCTCTTTTCTCCAAGCCCTAGCGTGAACTTCAACTTTTCTAAATTGACTAAAATCTGACTTTACCCCAATTAAACTCCTAAAAACGAATTAAAATAGTTGGTAAGGAAAAGACTAAAATACCCTTCCAAAATCCGGATTAGACTTTCCTTATTCAAACAACCCAACTTCCAAAAGGGATATCTCACTCATACGAACTCGGAATCGTGCAAACTCAGCGGTGTTGGAAAAATTATTCCAAGAGATTTCCTACCATATCTGAAAGTACACCTAAATCAACCTGAGCTGGGAGTTATGGCCATTTGAAGTTGACCAAAACACAACTTATTCTAACTTAACAAAAATTCCAGATTTTCATTCTTTCCAAAAACGACTATTTCCAATTATTAACTCTTTCCTAGTAATTTCAATTTGTGAGATGTTACAAACATTCCTTATAGCCGGACGACCTCTGACAGCTCTTTGTGGAGGCATGATCTGAAAGACACGCGCAATCACGAGTTAGAAGAAACTTTTTAGAGATCGAACTCTAACGCACGAAATGAGTGTGAAAGAAGTTAAATGATTTCCTAAGTGTTGTAGCCTCCTAATTATAGATGTGACGCACTTCATACCGATAACTAGGACTCTACAGACATGGCTTCATAGACTCCCTAGGACTATTGAACTTTGTGCTCTGATACCAAGTTTGTCACACCCCGAGCCTACACCCTGGGCGGGACTAGCACTCAAGAACCATTGCTAGCCCCAAGAGAACCTTGTCCTTGCTTACTTACTCAGCGGAAGACTTAACTTAACAAGATAAACTCAAACAAAACTTAGAATGTTATAAAGAAAACATTCAACTAGCCAATAAGGCAAAGTCTGCCTCAACATAAGATAATGAAATGAAAAGACTAAAGAACTAATATCTGACTGTCTATCTATGAAGCCTTTAAACAATTGAGATGGATGTCGGGATAAGACCCATGACATCCTACTGAACTAAAATTATAAAGTAATGAAAAAGGGGATCCTCCGAAAGCAAGGAGGCTCACCAACAACTCTGAAGCTCAATTGGATCAACGATGCGCTAGATGTTGATCCTAGTTACATGTGTCTGCATCATAAGAAGATACAGGACAAATGGCATCAGTACATTGAATGTACGATTATGAGAGGGGAATTCTAAACAAGACATAATCTTGAAAGGATTTGTATAACTACCTGGCTCAACACAACTCAACTTAACTGAACTCATTTCAATATAAAGCAGTATAAAACAAGTGCAATACAAAGAAAAGCTTTTAAAACATGGATGTGAACTCTATGTATTAGGAAATACAATAGTAATTGTGTGTATGCAAAGACACAAATATAATTCTGAGATGTATGTAAAACTAAAATTAAACTGTGTATATAGGAATACAAAATACTTATGTGGGAGTTTCTCTAATCGACAACCATCATGTAAGAGCTATTGTGATGATACAACATTTTACCTCACGCTGCCAGGGCCGTCCTATACCTTGCCGAGGGTATAGAACCTAAACTACTAAGTGGATCTACTAGTCTATGCTAAAAAGCACTAAAGGAATTATCTAAAAAGTATGACCCTTTTCTACCCATGGTGGCTACATGGTGTATGGGGGCTGTGAGTTGTCTGAAATCTCCCCCATATCGTTGCTCAGTAATACTTTCAAAATATTATACTAGCTCTTATGTTTAAAAACATACTTCTTTCTGTGATTTGAGATAATTTCTCAAAAACTTAGCTCAAAGGATACCTTGGAAATCAAAGTTTCCCCTATTGCTTAATTGTGAAAGCGTTTACTCTTTAGTGAAAACTAGCTTAAAGGCTCTTTGGAAATCAAAGTTTCCATACTTGTTTAAATGTGAAAACATTTTAAGCTCTTTGGGAATACATAGTCCCCATATACTATTGAAGAAATGAACTTCAACTTTACTCTTTACTCAACTCTAGACTCAAGTCTTAAAACAAAGTTAAATCATTTGTAAAAGACTTTTGGAAGACTCTATGAACTTCTCTTGACTTGATTCTTAACTGATCCTTGAATTGAATTATGCATTCAAGGATTGAGATTTGTGATAGGAAAGATCTCATGAACTTTATGAGTGTTTTTAGATAGTTAAACATGAGAAATGATCAAGAAATCACTGTCTTGAAGCATGTCTGCGACGCAGAGATGCATTTAATTATGTGGTCGCGAAATAAATTTTGAGGCAGAACGGTCTGTGACCGCTCTACGATGCAAAGAAACATTTTGTAAAATGGGGGACCAGGTCCGCGATACGGACTCGGGCCCTAGATTCGTCTGACTCTTTCCTTCTTCGTTTTCTAACCCCAATTCGCCTAAATTTGATTCTTTTTATACAATTCTCTTTAGATTTAGATACCCAACATATTTATACAAGAATCTAATCAAACACAACTCTAAAATCGACCTTAAACTCTCAAGAACTGCTCAATCTCATCCCAAATTCAAGAATGAAAGTAAATTCAAGAACACACATCAAGAACATTCAAACTTTCATGTTTTTGGACGATTTCACACTGAATTATACATGTTTGGCGCGTGGGTGAAAGAACCCAACGTTGTGTGAACTCACATATCTCGTAGGGATCACCCCTGACGAAATCCACAAGCGATTCTTGAAGAACTTGATGGTTCTTACTCATTTTCCTCTTTTTTCTTCTCCTTTTCACTTCTCTAAAACCCTAACTCAATATCGTAAAAGCGTAAACTGAATCCTATCAGTTTATACCCCAATTAATTACCAAAAAAACAAATTAAGTCATGGGGTATGGAAAAGACCATAATGACCTTCTAAAATCCGGATTAGACTTTCCTTATTTGAACAGCCCAACTTCAAATGAGCATATCTCACTCGTACAAACTTGGAATTGCGCAAACTCAGTGGCGTTGGAAAGATTTTTCCAAGATATTTCCTACGATATCTGGAAACACACCTAACTCATCCTGAGCTAGGAGTTATTGTCGTTTGAAGTTGACCAAAAACTCAACTTAACATACTTAACAAATTTTCCAGATTTTTATATTCTTTCCAAAAATGACTATTTCTGATTTTTAACTTCTTTCTAGTTCTTTCAATTAGAGAGATACTACAGTTAACAAAGATATAGTTTGTTTTACTCATAGATTGAACTGATTGAGTGTTCGTTTGGTTGATTCTAATGAAGGTGGAGTGATTGTTCAAAATGATTTGGAGTCGTCTCTTATTTCGGATGTGAAGGCTAAGAAAGATCTTAATTCGGTATAGGTTAATGTGAAGAATTCAGTTTCTTAAAAATCCATTGAGTATTTTTCCCCAAGGGATAGTGTCATTCGATACCAAGATCGATTATGTGTCCTGAATGTTAATCAGTTGAGGAATCAAATTCTGACAGAAGCTCACAGTTCTTGGTAAAAACTCACCCGAAGCTACCAAAATGTATCATGATTTGCTAGAGGTCTGTTGGTGGAATGGGATGAAGAAGGATATAGTAGAATTTGAGGATAAATGACCAAAATTTAAACAAGTGAATGTTGAGCAACATAAACTGGGTGGGTTGGCTCAAGACATTAGTATTCCTACGTGTAAGTGGGGAGATTTGAATATGGACTTCATTACAAGTTTACCTCGTACCCGTGGTCAGTTTGATATGACTTGGATCATTATGGACCAAATGACAAAGTCCACTCACTTTCTTCCCGTAAAAACTTCATTTTTAGCCGAAGAATATGCAAAGTCTATATTCAAGAAATAGTATGGCTGGATAGAGTGTATTTTTCCATTATCATCAATTATGGAACTTAGTTTACATCTCAGTTTGGGAGGTTATTCTAAAAGGGTCTTTGTACGCAAGTGAAGCTTAGGATGACTTTCCATCCTAACACCAATGGACAAGTTGAGCGTAATATTTAGACTTTGGAAGACATGATGAGAGGTTACGTGTTTGATTTTACAGGTAATTGGGATGATTATTAGCCTTTGATTAAGTTTGCGTACAATAATAACTATCATTCTTGTATTGGGATGACATCGCTTCAGCCTCTCTATTGTAGGAGGTGTAGGTATCCTATTGGTTGGCTTGAAGTAGGTGAGGTTGCTTCGATAGGGTCCAATTTAGTTCATGGGGCTATGGAAAAGGTTCCACTTAATTGAGAAATGTTGAAAGCGTCTTAAAGTCGAAAAGTCTTATAGTGATATTAGAAGAAGAGAGCTTGAATTTGATGTAGATGATTAAGTTCAACTAAAAAATTCACCCATAAAGGGTGTGATGAGATTCAAAAAGAAAAGAAAGCTTAGTACCCGATATCTGGATTCGTACGAGATTTTGAGGCATATTGGGAAAGTTGCTAATGAATTAGAGTGTCCTAATAATTTAGAATTGGTAGATCCGGTATTCCATGTCTCTTTGTTGGAAAAGTGTGTTGGAGATCCAACGTCTATAGTTCCATCGGAAAGTTTGAGAGTTAAGAAAATTCCTTCATATGGAGAGGTTTCACTAGAGATTTTAGACCACCAAGGCTGGAAGTTGAGAAACAAAGAAGTTGCTTCCTTGAAAGTTCTTTGGAGGAATCAACCAGTTGATGGTGCTACTTGAGAGGCCAAAACCAATATAATGTCCAATTATCCTTATCTCCTTCCCTCCGCTCCTATTCTAGCTTGAGGTATTAAGTTCCTCATAGTTCATTCTTTTGGATTCATGCATTTTAGTCATTCTCACGTTTCCATATGTATGCATGTTCATGAAAACTTGATTTAGATGTTATGACTTAGCTTTGAGTGGTTACTTCTTGTTTATGTGTATTTTGATGATAATTGACTTCGTGTTTGGTTGTTAGTTTCTCTCCATACTCTATTCATGCAAGCTGGAGTCCCATTCGAGGAAGAATGTTCCCAAGGGGGAGATATTGTAGCACCTCATAATTTGGAAAGTCAAATTGGAAAGGAAAACAACATAAAATTTTGTTAATGCAATGATATACGAATCTTGACTAAGGATCGTAGGAAGTCCTACCGGCCGTAGCATCATATTAGAGTTTTGAAAAATGTCAAGTATTTTTATGATGATCTACAGATGAACATGACTAGTTGTAGGGTTATCTACGGGCCATAGGAAGTGCCCATAAATTTGATTCAGAAAATTGATTTGAGACATCTAGACTACGAAGGATTCAACGAGTCATTGTAAGTTCTATGGGTCATAGGAGTGATCCAAACTTAGGGAAAGTTTTGGCTTGGTTCCAGTGGTTGATTCTATGGTTCGTAGAAAGTCTTACGAATTGTAGGTCCAAACCTACGGTCGTCCGGCAGAATTTAATTAAGGGTTTTTTGGTCTTTCATACCCAACTAATCCCTAAATACATCGTCTCAGACCTATAACTACCCTATAGACATTTTTAATCCAACAAACTTAGCCTAAATCCCCTCATTCACTCAATTTTAAAAAATTCTTCAAGTCTTCTTCTCCAAAATTTTCTCTCAAGCTTCGAGGTAAAGAATTAGGGTTTCAAAGGATTCAAGGTCACATTCTACATTGCTTTTTGGCTTTGATTATTATGGTATGTAAGAATTCACCAATGGATTCCTTTCATCCATTGGGTCCCAAAAGAATCTCAATCTCCTAAATTAATTTCACCAAACTCCATTAGGGTTTCATGCAAATCTCTATGGAACCTATTTGTTATGATTCAATTGCCTATTTTCAATCTTATTATGCATGATTTGATTTAATTATACGATTTCAATTGATTTCATATGGCCTAATGCTTTATACTTGATTATGACTATGAACTTATGAACAAAGCTTATGGACTTATGAATTATGATTTTATAAGTTATGCATGTTTTATGAAATTGATAATTCATAAATTAAGGGTGCATTTGAGATAAATATCAATGATTTGTGAAAGGTTTTCTCATATATGAATGAAATCATGATTTAGTTGCTTAGAATGGTAACTATTGTCTATTATGAAAGTTTATGAAATCATGGTTTTGAAAGGAGCTATTATATGATATGAAGTTATGATTGGATAGGTAGTCATAATTGAGTCTTTCCAAGTATTTTGACTATGAATATGATTGTCTTTTCCATTGGGATTTACTTAGCACTGAGCAGATGGAGGCTCCCCTGCTAGTAGAGGCCGGGTCTCTAGAAGCAATCACCTTGTGACAATCTACTTGCCCATGCAGGATTGTCTTAAATTACCTAGCTAGTGGATCCACAATAGCAATTATGAATGAATGTGACGGAACTCTACCTTTAAAAGTAGTTTTCCCTTTTCGAAATAAGGGTCATGTCGGATTCCATGTTATAGCTCACATGGTCTTATTGTCGGTTGACGGTAAATATCTCACAAAATAAACTATGTTTCTTCAAAGGTTTTATAAAAGCTTAGCCTATGTTTTAAGTGCATTGACCTCGCATATGATTTATGATTTCTTTACAAAGACTTTTATCATGTTTTACATGGCATATTATGTTTATAGTTCCTCATATTAACAGGCCTATGCCTATGTATTTATGTATTTCCCTATACTTAGTACATCCAATGTACTAATGCATACTTGTGTCTATATATTCTTATAATATAGGGTCTGACGTTCCTCCTCCCACTTGTGGCTAGCATGGAACGTTCTACTAGCATATTTGATTGGTGATCCTCATTCTCCGACAACAAATCCATTTATGCTTTATTTCTTTTATTGTCTTTACATTTTCAGAATTCTACGTTGTATATGGGTTACATACCAACCACTCTTATGATGCTAGAAAGTCTATGTTAGACACAATTTAGTATTCCACACTTATGTTTAGATTTCTTATATGATATAAGACTTGTATTGTCTATTTTCTCTTGTTGTATTTCTTTTATGACAAGCTTATATAAAGTGGATTTTTTAGGATCTCTCGGGGTCTTGTTCTCTATGTCACATCTAAGGCGTACTTTGGATCGTGACAGAGAAAAGTCACCATCACCGGTCCTTTCCCTCTTTGACTCCCTAGATTTTTCTTTTAGATTTTCCTCTTAAATTTGATGGGCATGTATAATTAGACGTGAGATATCCATCTCTTTGATCAACATAGCAGTACGACACTCCCTGACTACTATTTTGGACTCACCTGACACGAACTTATTCATCCTTACCTTAGAGCGAAATCCATGGTTGTGGACTACTTACACAATTGCATAAACTTCAATAAATACTTTCACACTCATATTCTCTTGAGTAAGATTAATAAACTGAAGAACCTTCGCCTCTCTCATCTCAAGAGTAAAGAAACGATCAAGAAATTCCCCTTTGAACTTATCCCAATCAAGAGGACCCGCACCAATAGCCCTCTCTTCCTTCCATTGGTTGAATCAAACTTGAGCAGCACCCTTAAGTTGGTAAATAGACAATTTTTCCTTTTCCACCACTGACACTCCCATAATTTTCATTATCTTATAAGTATCATCAACGAACTCTTCAGGATCCTCATCAACTTCTGATCTATGAAACTCCGGAGGATTCATCCTAGTAAAGTACCTCACCTTTATCGCCGCCATACCCACATTTGGGTTCATGGGAGAAATGGCCTCTCTATTAACTTGGGTCATCATAACTTGAGCAAATACTTGGAAAGCATCTCAGAATTTGCCATGAGTCACTTGCTAGGCCAATTGATCAAACAACAATTGAGGAACCTCGGGCTCTATATTTCTTCTTGTGTTAGATCTTCGAGGAGACATATCGTGAAAAGCATTAGACAAGAGTTAGGAGAAAGACCTTTATTGAGATAAACTCTATGGCACGACTTTAGAGTAGTGAAATAAGTGAGGTTTCCTAAACTCCTTGTAGCCTCATATTCATAAATATGATGCACTTCACACTCACAAACAAGGCTCCACTTGATGCGGCTTGACAGACATCCTAGAATCTTCCTAAAACGTGATGCTTTGAATACCAAATTTATCTCGACCCAAAGTACCCCTAGGTATGACATGGCGAATAGAACCCTAAGAGACCCTAGACAAGACACCTGACATAAGCATGATGTAATAAAATACAATTCAAGAGATATAACAATTATAAGTCTCAAATCATAGAATGACATAAATGGTACCAACATAGTACATAAGAGATACGTAGAATACTACTACGTTTGACACAAGCCTTTCTAAAGTCGTAAGAGTGGTTAGGACGTAATCTATACACCACATACATTTTGAAACAAAAGTGACCATCAAAGCAATAAAGGAACTGAAATATCAATTGTCTTGTCCTCGGAGTATGAGGACTCACCAATCCAATGATCAATCTAAGAAATCCCAATCAAAGAATGTCACGATCAAAAGTATACCCTAGACGTGACATGGCATATGAAACTCTGAAAGGCTCCATAAAAGCCACTTGATATGCATATACATAACATTATAGAGTAAAGTAAAGAAATGCAAACCATTATATATGGACAAAAATACCACCTTCATTGGAATAAACCAACCGAACACCCAATCAGACCTATCTATGAATGTCACGAACTATCTCCTTCTTATCATTATCAACATAAGCAACATTTCCCATTAATAGCGGCTAAGAGCATACGCCACCACATTTGCCTTACAGGGATAATAGAGGACACTTATTTCATAATCTTTTAGCAACTCAAGCCACCTCCGTGAACGTGTATTTAAAAATCTTGTGGTTTGTGAACACATCTACATGCATACCATACAGGTAATATCTCCAAATCTTTAGAGCAAACACAACCGCGGCTAACTCCAAATCATGAGTTGGATAAATCTTTTCATGCACTATCAGTTGCCTCAAAGCATATATAATAACTTTCTCATGGTGCATAAAAACACAACCAAGGCCAACCCATGAAGACTCACAATAACTAGAAACCCACCTAATCCTTTCAATAGTGTCAAAGTAGCAGCCGAAGTGACCCTATTTCTTAACTCTTGTAAACTCTTCTCACAAGCTTCTAACCATAGGAATTTCACTTTCTTTTGAGTCAATGTCGTCAAAGGAGAAGCAATAGAGGAAAATCCTTCCTGAAACCTTCTACAATAATTGGCCCAACACAAGAAACTTCCAAGAAACTTTGTATGTCCGAAGCGGAAAAAGGTCTAGGCCAATTCTTAACCACGTCAGGTTTCTTAGGATCATTTTTAATACATTCACTGGAGAAAATATGGCCAATAAAAGCAATGGACCTCAACCAAAACTCACACTTGTTAAATTTAGCATACAATTCACGATCCTTGAGAATTTGCAACAAAATCCTCAAATGCTCCACATGTTGATCCTCACTCCGTGAATAAATCAAGATATCATCGATAAACACAATCACAAACATGTCAAGATATTACTTAAAGACCCTATTCATCAAATCCACAGACACCGCCAGGACATTAGTCAAACCAAATGATATCACCAAAAAGTAATAATGACCATATCGAGTTACAAAAGCCTTCTTCGAAATGTCACTCTATTTCACCGTCAATTGATGCTAACCCGATGAGAGGTCAACCTTAGAGAAGTAGCTCACTCCTTGGAGTTTATCAAACAAATCATCTATCATTGAAATAGGATACTTGTTCTTAATAGTAACCTTGTTGAATTGTCGGTAGTTGATGCACATTCGGAGAGAACCATCCTTTTTTCAAACAAACAACACTGGAGCACCCCATGGTGAGATACTCGATCTAATGAAACCCTTATCCAACAAATATTTCAATTGGTCCTTTAACTCCTTAAGTTTTGTTAGGGACATACGGTAAGGAGGAATAGAGATAGGTTGTGTATATAGGAGAAGGTCAATATTGAGCTCTATTTCCCTTTAGGGAGGAACACTAGGTAAATTATTTGGAAACACTTCTGGAAACTCATTTACAATCGGAACTTACTAAAGAGTAGGGGATTCAAAGTCTATATCCCTAACACGAACAATATGACAAATCTAACCCTTATAAATCATTTTCCTAAATTTTAGGCAAGATATAACCTGACCATTAAGAACATAATTTCCCCCTTCCCATGACATGATAGGTTCTTTCGGAACCTTGAAAGTGACCAATCTGATCCTACAATCTATGGAAGTATAACTTGCATGGAGCCAATCCATCCCAAGAAGGACATCAAAATCTAACATATCAAGCTCTACAAGATCAAAATGAGTGACTCTATGCGAAACATAAATAAGACAATTTCTATAAACTCTCTTAGCCACAATAGAATCACTAACGGGGGTAGAGACATAAAAGGAATTAGAAAGGATTTCAGGACCAACATCAAATATCATGGCCACATATGGAGTAATGAACAACAAAGTAGTACCCGAATCAAGTAAGGCATAAATATCAAGATTAAGCTTTGTGCCTCGTTTCCTTTGAATCAAAGTCAAGTAAAATCCAGTAGAGCACTAAGTTCAATTATTATTTTTGTGTTTGTACCAAAAAGTAGTTAGTTTATCGGAGTCAAAGTAAATAAGATAATAATGGCCTTTTCTTTGGTGATAGAAGATCTAATGGTAGAAAGAATCCAAACTACAGTTTAGGATAACTCTTTTTTCTGACTTATATTCCTGATTACAAATAAAGAAACCACTATCACCAAGAGTGAGTTTTCCTTTCGTGAAATTAGTAAAATAAAATGAATTTGGTCTTGTGTTAGGTATATAGTTTGAAATTTATATATAGACAATAGAATTTTGTATCTTACTCTATCTCCCGAAAAACCATTTTCGCTAAAAATCCATGTTGGTTCGGATTCGAACGGAAGACTTTCAACATACCATTCACCACATTCGGAGAACCCTCACGATCTTGTCGAGTCTGAAGAGCATATACTTTATTTTTGTTTGGAGAACCTAAACCAGAACAACTAGTATGAGCTTCCCTACCATCATTTCCCTTGCGAGCTTGCAACGGACAATATTTTACTTTTGATCAAATTTACCACAACCAAAGCAACCATCTATACCGGCTAAGCACTTCCCTAAGTGACTTTTACCACGCCTTGGGTAAGTGGGGATAGAAGACCCATTACCACCATATCCTTGAGGTTTAGGGTAAGACACCCTATCTTTCTTGAACTTAGGAGTCGGTGTATTAGAAACCTTGACAGTAAAACTTTTGCCAAAATTTAGGATGTCCATGTCCACTAAACCTAGAATGTGAAAAGTCACCATTACCGGTCCTTACCCTTTTGGACTCTTATGCCCTTTCCTTTAAGATTTTCCTCCTCAATTTATTGGGGCATGTATCATCAAATGAGAAATATCCATTTTGTTGATCAAAATGGTGGTACGACATTCACTGACAAGTAAGTTAGATACGCCTGACACAAACTTACTCATCTTTTCCCTAGAGCGGGCAACCATAGTTTGAGCATACTTAGCCAAATTGAATGAACTTCAAAGCATACTCCTTCAAACTCATATTTCCTTGTCGGAGATTAATGAACTCAAGCACTTTCACTTCTCTCATTTCAAGAGGAAAGAAATGACCAAGAAAAGTACCCTTAAACTTCTCCCAATCGAGAGGACCCACATAAATAGTCCTCTCACTTTTCCATTATTCAAACCACATTTGAGCAACACCCTTACGTTGATAAGAAGCCAACTCCACCTTCTCACCCATAGTCAATTCCATAATACCTCTTATCTTGTACACCTCATCAATGAACTCTTGAGGATCCTCATCAACCTTATAACCATGGAATTCCTAATGATTCATCCAAGTGAAGTCCATAATCCTTTCCACCATTGTACCCATATTTGGGTTCACAAGGGCATTAGCCTCTCAATTGGCTTGACCCATCGTAACTTGAGCTAACACTTGAAAAGCGACTAAAATTTAGCATGAGTAAAGTGCTCGGCCAAACGATCCACCGAAACTTGAGGAACCTCGGGCTCCATATTATCACCCGCATTCCTTCTCTTATAAGCCCTTCGAGGGGCCATATCTTGGAAAGGATCAAACACGATTTAGGAGAAGGATATTTGTAGCGATAGACTCTATGGAACAACTTTAGAGTAATGAAATAAGTAAAGTTTCCTAAACGCTTTGCAGACTCCTATTCATAAATATGGTGCACTCCACATTCCTAAACAAAACTCTACTCAGTGTGGCTTGTTAGACTTCCTAGGACCTTTTTCTAATGTCTTGTGCTTTGAATACCAAGTTTTTCACGACCCAAAGTACACCCTAGATGTGAAATCACTTATAAGACCATTAAAGGTTCCACACAAGCCACTTCACATGCATATACACAACACTATAGATAAAAGTAATGAAATCTCATAAGAATGTAAGAGTTTGACATTAGTAGGATTACATCAAAGTCTAGGCAATCCATCTATTATATCAATAACAGTGGTCATGATGTAACTCGTACACCACATACAAGTCTAAAACATAAAGACATAAGAAAGCAAATCGAAGTAACATAGTCCTCAGAATATGAGGATCACCAACTCTTGATCTTCGAATCATCAATAAGATCAATTAGCCACGGACAGTAGGAGAGGAATCATCACACCCTACATTAGTGAAACAATGTAGTAACAAGTATGCATTAGTACATGGAATGTACTATATATGAGGGAAATAAAAAAAAATATGAGACATGATCACAAGGATCCATAATCAAAAACATGATATGCATGACAAAGTTAAACATAATAAAAATCATTTATGAACATGGTCAATTCATTCTTTACACATAAAGGAAAGCTTCATGACACATTTTTAAGCAACTTAATTTATTTTATGGGATATTAGTTTTAACCAACAATAGACCATGCTAGGTATAACATGAAATTCGATGTAACTCCCACATCAAGAAGGGAGAGCCTACTTGACAAAGTAGAACTCCATGTCATATCATATGCTATATGTGGATCCATTAGCTAGGCCATTTTAGACAAACCTGCAAGGGCATGTAGTTTTGAACTAGAGGTTGCTACTAAAGACTATCCTATTTGAACCTCCACCTTAAGTTCTATTGGTGCTAAGTTAAATCCAAATGGAATAGTCAAATTCATAAACATATTATCATCCATGAAAAGTATAATTCCATTACTAATCCAAGCTAAAACATCATAGAGTAGCTCATTAAATCTTGAATCAAGTCCGAGTGAGAAATCCTTTCACCAAGCCATGATCCCTTATGTGCGTGAGAAAAATGCTTATCTTAAATAAACCTAGATCATGAATTATTTCTTTTCTAAAATCATTCACAAGTTCATGAAAACATTATTCATTGATTCATAACTTTACTTAAAATTCCTTTAAATTAGGATTCATAGTCAAAATCATGATCAATGCATGGGTTCTCATGGAATTGATTGGAAAACATGCAATTGAATTTAAATAGTCATAATATGATCAAAATCAAACAATTGAATCTATACAAATAGAACCCATGAGGAATTGAATGAAAACCTAACCAATTAAATTAAAATTGAATCGGAGAATTGAAGAACCTTTGGGGACTCAACGGGTGAATGGAAACCATTGATGAACTCCCTACATACCTTGATTGAAGGACAAAGCAATGATGGAAAATGAAGACTTGGACTTGAAGAACCCCAATTTTTCCATCCTTGATCTAGAGAGAGGATTTTGGAGAGAATTTGGGAAATTAAGGGAATGAAAGAGTTGAGAAATTTTCTAAGGGTGAAGGATAGATATAGGTCTTAGAATTATGATTAAAACGACATAGTATAGCCATTAAATTCATAAGAAAAGACCCAAATAGACTTTTAAATAACTGCTAGACTGACCTACGGTTATGACTTACGGTCCATAGAAATTCCTACGGTTCGTCATGGTCAACTATAGAACCCACGTTAAAAGTTCAAATATCCAATCATTTCCCACAAGACCTTTGGACGGTCTGTCAAATATACTAAAATTTGTAGACCTTATCCGTAGAACTCAACTTTCACTCCAAAATTTCACCAAGTATGGAACCTTTGATGAGTCCTTTCTATGGCCCATAGACCAAATGGCGGCCCATCAAATACTTTCGTAGGACTAAGGTACTAAGTAAAAATATCTGAATCAATCCTATGGTTGCTGATATACCGTGAGTTTACGGCATTTTTAATACATTTCACTTACAAGTTGTGTGTGTCTAAGGCCTGTATGTATTGGTTTTTATGTGTTTTTATCATGTTTTGCAAGAAAGTTATTTAGGCGCGGAAGTAAAGAGACAACTGAAAGAAATGCAGAAAAGGGCATCTATGGAGGTGATCTACGGACCGTAGGTCCATTGACGCTCCGTAGATGGTGATCGTAGATCAGCAGACAAGGCATGAAAGGCAAATCAGGGAAATCTTACCAAGTGTGGAACCACAGTTGTCATTGACGGTTCATAGATTGATCTACGGACCGTCCTGTTAATCCGTAGAATGATACTGCGAGGGTTCCAGTACCTTATTTTTGAAGATTCTAAGTATGGAGCTACGGAGAGGGATTGACGGACCGTAGATTGATCTATGGTCCATACTGGTGTCTCGTCATTTGCTTAAGAGAAGCTGATTTTTTTAAGCTGAAATATTTTCTAAGTCCTGGCTGATGGAAGGGACTCAAGGACCGTAGATCCATTGACGGTCCGTGAGTCAGTCTCGTAAAATGAAGACGCGTGCCTGAACAAACTTTCCTCATTTTGTTTCCCTTTTAATTTAGGACTTGTTTTCTATAAATAGGGCATGTAAACCTCATTTTTGGGGTTGGGTTTTATTACTTTTATTCTAGTTCTTGACTTGGGAGATTAACTTGCAACGTTAGCAATTATTAATTTCCGAAGATCGTTTTGAAGATTTTTGAGTTGCAATTCAAGTTGAATTTCTGGGTTTATTATTCTTCTTACGTAAGTTCATAATTCCTTTATCTAAAACAATGAATTGTGTTCATATGATTATGGGTAACTAAACTCCACAACTAGGGTTGTGGGAACCATGAGCGATTAACAAAGTATGAATAGTAAATAAGTAATTCTTGAATAGTGTGGTGCATGCATTGATAATTCTTTCGTTTAGAAGTCTTTTTA
>JAJOOR010010347.1:0-44094 GCA_036250505.1 Solanum acaule | reverse complement strand
GCTTATTTCAGACATAGTTAGATTCAGCTTAGTATTTTGAGTTTGATATTTCTTTTGTATTAAACTCTCGGATTTGATATATTCAGTTATAGTATATGAGTATTCCCCATCTTTTCAGATTTATTTATGATTTAGCTTCCGCATGAGTTTATTATCTTTAGTATGCTCATGATCATGCCAACAGGGTTAGCTTAGGATCACTTGTGGTCCTAGGTCCCGTGTCCGCGTCTCGGGGGTAGCTCGGGGCGTGACACTGCACTTCCTCTATTTTCTGAGTATCAACCCCAATTCCATCACCGAAAACAATGTGGCCTAAGAAGGCCACAAACTCAAGACAAAACTCACTCTTAGAGAACTTAGTATACAACTCTCTATCCTTTAGAGTTTGGAAAACTATCATGAGATGACTAGCATGATCTTCCTCATTCCTCGAATAGATTAGAATTTCATCAATAAAAACAATAACAAACATATCTAAATAAGGCTTGAATACTCTGTTCATAAGGTCCATGAACGCTGCAGGTGCATTAGTTAAACCGAACGACATGACCAAAAACTCATAATGACCATAACGGGTCCTGAATGTTCTCTTAGGAATATCACCTTCTCTTACACTCTGTTTGGATCATTATTACCCATTGTTTCATAATGTATTGTGTTGTACTTTATTGTACTGTATTATATGGTAGATATAATGTTTGTCTAAACTGTATTATTTGTTGTTGTTTAATAACATTTTAATTGTTTGATTTGATTGTACCGTACTGTATTGTAATTTATAAATTTATTAAAATATCCTTAATTATTCTAGGGTAGGAGGTTTGACTAGAATTAAATAATATAAGGTAAAGGGTAAAAAATAGTATTTTGAAATATTATGTAAAGATATAATTGGAAAAAGAAATTAAGTAACAATGGGAAGACACCAAATCGATTGTTCCATAAAATTAGGGTTATCATTGTTACGTAACAACGAAATTTAACAATACAATACATTTTAAGTAACAATCAAAACAAACATTGTAGGTATAGTAACGATACAATACAACACAATGGGTAACAATGAACCAAACAGAGTGTTACTCTCAACTTATGATAGCCATATCTGAGGTCTATCTTAGAAAAACAAGTGGCACCCTGAAGTTGATCGAATAGATCATCAATTCTGGGAAGAAGATACTTATTCTTGATAGTAACCTTATTCAACTGATGGTAATATATGCACATTCTAAGAGATCCATTTTTCTTCCTCACAAACAAGACCGAAGCGCCTCAAGGTGAGACACTTGGTCGAATAAAACCCTTCTCAAGGAGATCTTTCAACTGCGCTTTTAACACTTTCAACTCTGCTGGTGCTATTCTATATTGCAGAATAGAGATACGATGAGTATCGGGAATAACGTCTATACTGAAGTCTATTTCTCTCTCAGGAGGGACTCCGGGTAGATCATCTGGAAAGACTTCTAGAAACTCACTAACAACTAAAACTGACTGAATAGGAGATATCTCAACACTAGAGTCATTAACTTGGACTAAGTGATTGACACAACCCCTGGAAACTAACTTTCTCGCCTTAAGGTATGAAATAAAACAACCCTTAGGCACTACTAAACTACTCCTCTACTCAACAATTGGCTCATTAGCAAACTGAAACTTAACAACTTGAGTTCTACAATCGACTGAGGCATAACTTGCATTAAGCCAATCCATACCTAGAATGACATCAAAATCTACAATGTCTAACTCAACTAAATCAGTCATGGTACTCTTGTGATAGACGAAAATGGCACAATCACGATAGACTCTCTCAGCTAGAATAGACTCACCAACAGGTGTAGAAACAATGAATGGCTCAAGAAGATTCTAAAAAAGAACATCAAAATTCATCACAACATAAGGAGTCACAAAAGATAGACTCGCTCTTGGATCTAGCAAAGCATAAACATCAAAATTAAAGACTTTGATCATACCAGTGACAACATATGGTGATCCTCTTGCTCTTGGCAACTAGTGATGGCATATAGACGATTTGCCCCTCCGCCGGTCCTTGAAGCAACTCCTCTAGGTGCAACTCTGTCTGGTGGAGCAACCGAAGAAGACTGGGATCTAGTGCCCCTATTTCCACCGGTCTGCCTATTTTTAGGACACTCTTTCATGAAGTGACCCTCTTGACCACACTTGAAACAGCCAGTGGAGCCATTGCGACACGTCTATTGACACCCGATTTTGGCCCTCCACGTTACAAATTAATCAACAAGCTTCTTTAATTTCCAAAGATTTGAAATAATTGACTTTATAAAATTTTAAAATATCTTTCAAGTTACTTTTAATTAATTTTATCATTTTTTATCATTTTTAAGTAATATATATGTTTTATATAATTTTGTATATAATTAGTATATTTTATAAACATTTCGAAAATCATCTCAAAAAAGATTTTTATTTTAGTAAGTATTTTATTAAATTAGTTTACTTTATATTATGGTTATAATTTTTAATCATTAATTTGCAATTAATTTAATTATTTTATTTCGTTAAGATTAAGAAGCTCGTTAATTAATTAATATTAATTCGTCTCATTTAGGACTTAGCCGAATTTGTAAATTTAACTCCATTTGGCTATTTCTTAAACTTCAAGATCTAACCCATTTTGACCTCACCTTAAACCCATTTGGAGACCAAATGTTGGGCCCTTTTTCAGCAGCCCACAATTCCAATTCAAAGGATACCCACCAGCAAATCCAATACATAACCCGACCCATTTCTGTTAATCAAAAGGAACCCAGCAACGTATTGCTACAACGTTAACTTTCCACAAGCAGCGTCACTTTACAGTGAAAAAGGGTACAGCGTAAAGATGGAAGCAAAGGGTGATGAGACGGAAATCACACGGAGATTATACGGCGTCAGTCGGCAGACGCGTACAACATACCCTGTACTATTTTCTCGTCGTCTTCCTCGCCCCATCGACAATTCGTACAAAGCTCCAGTGCTAGGTGGAACGAGATCAACGATTCACTCATCCTGGCGTCTAGATCGAACGACCCTCGTTGCTTAGTCGTTGTAATTTCTTATCAATTGATGATTTTTTGTATTATTCCAGCTGGTTTGTTTTTTACTCCTTATCCAAAAAGGGATTTGAAATTTCGAATTCGGAATTCAATCCGAATCACCCTCGTCTTTTCCCCCCAAATATGCCCTAGCTCCCCCTCTATATAAACTCTTTTCATTTTCAGTATTGAGGGGGAGAGGAAAAAGTTGGGAAGAAAAGTTGACAAGGATCCACAGATAGAAAAAGAACGATTTAGCGAGAGATATAGAGTGCATACATTCTAATACACCTAGGATAGAGCTCTGTTCTTCTTTTTGTTCGTGGTTTGTTAAGACTCGCTGGATTTCTCAGAATCTCATCGTAGTCGTGGAAAGTTGCTTCTCCACTTGTTGTTCTCCGTTCGCTGCCCAGAAAGAGGTAAATCCTCTTGACTTTGTTTAAATCTCAGCTCTTCTATGTTCTCTATTTATGTGTTCTTAGCTTCGCTTTAGTTTTCATGTATTAGACTTTGGTTTGACATTTTAGTAGCTAATAATGTTTTCCTTGTTCTTACTGTTTATATCTTGTTAGCTCCTTTGTTGTTCTGTTTGTGTTGCTCATTTGAGATTAGTTCTAAAGGTTATTGTTTACCTCGGTTTTAGTTCCTTGCATTTGTTCTCGTAAACAATAAGCATTTGGATTTGTGTTTACACATTTTATTTATAGAAATGTCAAATATTAACGGGTTCTCTGTTAAAGGTTGTTGCTTTGGAAATTTTATTTATTTTCTAATGTTCTCTTTGGTCTGATGGTTTCATTGTTCATGTTTCTTCATAGTTGATATTTGTTCAAGTTTGAATTTGCTAATAACATGTGTTTTGGTATGATTTCGAGTTCATTTCAGTAGCCGTTTGTGTTAAAATGAATTCCAAATCTTTGAATTTCTTCACTGTTGGTTCGAAAATGTACCTTTATTCAGTTTAAAGTTAATCTTGCTCTTGAGGTGTACTACATTTTTAAAAAAAAGCTTGATGTTCTCTTGAACTCATGGGCTGGTTGAGATTTCCTAAGCTTCAGTTTCTTGCTATGTGTTTTAGTTTAATCCTCTTCTCATCTAAGTTGGGTTACTTTTTTTCCATAAGCATAAGGGATTTGTCTTAGTTTAAATTTAATTCCAGGATCTATTTAAATTCTTATCATCTTTAGTTCCTAGTTTCATAGTTGTCATTGTTGTATTGTTGTTCCTAACATTTGTTTCTCCATAAAGAGTATTGCTTTGATCTTAAAAAATGGAAATAAGTATTGGTTTGTCTCTTCATGTTTCACTTATGTGTTCCTTGATTAAATGTTGCTTTATAGTTCATTCTCTACTGTTCTGCTTGCTGCCTAGGAATTAGAATTAATTTCTATTTGTTCTTATCGGTAGAAGCTTAAATTCATGTCCTTACCTTACATTTCGATTCAACGTAGCTTATATTGATTTTTTGCTATTAATATTAGTAGACTTAACATTAATATTCAAGTGTGATTGACTCATGGTTTAAATAAGGTGCGTGTTCAACTCCCTGGTTTAGGATAGTCACAACTCATCCTTATTCTCTACTACTTCTTTAGGCTTAGGTAAGTTCAATGGTATAATAAGTTATAATATATCAGTGTTTCTCTTGAATCCTCAGGATTAATTCTATTTGAGAATTTTGCCTAGTGTTGACATATTTTGCACTAATTATATTTGAAGGCTATGACAATAAGCTTTTAAATTTGTTATCTGCTTATAATGTATGCTATGGTTTCTAATGTTTGTTAAGTTTTAATATGAATAGATGTTTTAAATTCCGCACTTTTACAGTCACCATAAGCATCTTAAGTTATTAGCTTAACTTGATATTGTTTTGTATTGGTTCTAATTCTTATTTCCTCTTTCTTTTTCGCATGAACTCACTCTCCTGTTGAGTTCAATTTGGACTCCCATCCTTTGCATACACCTTTTCTTGAGTCAATCCCCATGTCGTTGAATGAAAAGCCATTTTATTGGGTTAAACATCCATGGAGACAGCAACAGCAGTAGCCTAAAGGGCTAAAAGAATAGCATTTTCTTGGTCTTGAAAAGCTTGAAAATGGCACCAGCAGAGGCAAACCAGCAGCAGCCCCAAAGGGGCTAAAAATTGGAAGTTTTGGACTTAAAAGTTCAATAAAATAATCAGCAGCAGCAGTAGCTCAAAAGAGCTTAAATGAGGAGAAAAATTGGGTTAAAACCCTTGATCGATGAAGCCGCAAATTTAACATTTCAGCCCCCAAAATGGTCGAATAGGGGCTGGAAATTTAAGTTATTTTATTCATTATTTACTTTACATCCTCACTATTATTTTGTTTATTGTGAATGCGCTCACATTTTCTTCTCATATCTAACTTAGATGAATCCTCGGGAGTTCTTTCATGACTTTTCAATTTCGTTATTTGTTTACTTTAAGTATTTAAATTTTCAAAATCCATTTTAAGTTAAATAATTTTAAGCTTATTAGAATAACTTAAGAATCTTTCATGTTCTTTCATAGTTATTGAAAAGCTTTGAATCCATGTTTATGAGTTTGAACTAACTATTTAGTTCAAATTTTTGAATAGGATTAAATTGATAAGTTTCTTAAACTAAATTAGTTGTCTTTAAAATTAATTTAGGACTTTGTATGGTGGCTTAAGGATTTTCAATATCCTTTCGTAGTTGTTAAACAAAGTCCTTTAATTCATGTTTATGAGTTTGAATTAATCGTATGGTTCAAAACATGACTATGGATAAAAGTTTTAACTTAGGTTTATTCTTGAGATTTTTAGCTAAGCTCTTCATAAGATTTTTACAAGTAATTTAATTTTTTTTTTAGCCAAATTCTTAAAATTCGCCGGTCAATCGTATGTTAGTGGATTCTCTAAGATGCCTAAATCCTTCCTTAGAGAATTAATTGAACCCTTACCCAAGACTCTAGTTTTAAAAAAAAAAAGTTTTTCTTTCAAAACCCCCTTTTTAAAATGGTTTTCTTAATTTTTTAGGAAAAAAATAAGTGGCGACTTCCAAATTATGATTTTTTCCAAAACTTAACAAAATTGTCAAAGCTGCGAAATTGGTTTCGAAACCTTAGTTTTCGAAATAGGGTCGTAACAACGTCTCTGGGTGGTTCCTGCCGCACTTAACACATGTAGGAGTCCAATTACCTCTTTGTGCCACACTACTTTGAAACTGTGCAGGTCTAGCTCCAAACTTTTGTGAATTCTAATTATTAAACTCGCCTCTGTTCCTTGGTTCTGGTGCACTAGCAGATGATGGAGCAGGTCCTTTATGTTTCTGTTGGAAAGAAGACTGGTTCGTATTACTCTTTTGTTGCCCGGACTCATTCCCTGTCTTAGCTTTCTTGTTCCTACACTCTTCTCTATCCCTCAACTTCTCTTCCTCAACATGCTGCACATGAATCATAAGTCTGGCTATGTCCATGTCCCCTATTAGCATAACTGCCTTGCCCTCCTTACATGACAGACGAGACAACCCAGCAACAAACAGACTCCTCCTGCTCCTCATATCAGCAACCATCTCCAGAGCATAACGGGAAAGTTGGGTGAACTTCAGACTGTACTCATGAACACTCATTGATTCCTGCTTAAGGGTAAGGAATTCTCATACCTTGGCTTCTCTCAGTTCACGGGGAAAGAAACGCCCTAAGAAGGCCTCCTCAAACAGGGCTCAACTCACAAGTGGTACACCTTCATCTCTATTCTTTTTTCATTGATCAAACCATATTCTAGCAACACCCTTCAATTGGTATGCAACTAGTTCTACCCTCTCAGCATCAACAATGTGCATAATCTCATAAACCTTCTGAAGTTCCTTTACAAAGTTTTCCGGATCCTCAGTAACACTGGAACCAGTGAAACTTGAAGGATTCATCCTTAAGAACTCACGGATCCTTGAAGTATAAACCACTTCATATTGATTCTCTCCTTGTCCAACTTGATTGGTCACATCTTGACTGAATATCCGAATAGCTTCCCGGAACTCAGCATTGGTGGTCTCTCCTTGGGGTTGCACTTCAGGTGCATTAGGTACCCCTTGTTCCTCGAAATTCCTTCTAGCAGGACGACCTCTGACAGCTCTTCGTGGAGGCATGATCTGAAAGACACGTGCAAGCACAAATTAGAAGAATTTTTTAGAGATAAACTCTATCGCATGAAATGAGTATGAAAAAAATGAGATAGTTCCTAAATTTTGCAGCCTCCTAATTATAGATGTGGCGCGCTTCACACTGATAACTAGGACTCTACAGACACGATTTCATAGACTCCACAAGATTCAAAAACTATGTGCTCTGATACCAAGATTGTCACGCCACAAGACTACACCTTGGGCGGGACTGGCTCTTGAGAACCATTGTTGGCCCCAAGCGAACCCTTGGCCTGGCCTAAATACTCAGCCGAAGACTTTACTCAACAAAGATAAATTCATGAAATAACTGGAATGTTGTAAAGAAACATTCAATTGGCCAATAAGGCAACTCAAGTCTTAAAATCAAACAACTGAAATGATCAAGACTAATGAACTAATATCTATCTATCTGTCTATGAAGCCTCTAAAACTATGAGGGATGTCGGGACAAGACCCCCGATCATCCTAACAACCGAAATGATAAAGCAATATAAAAAGGGATCCTCCGGAAAGCAAAGAGGCTCACCAAATGACTCTGAAATGCTCGACTGGATCAACGAAGCGCTGGATGCTGATCCTGGTTACTTGTATCTACATCATAAAATGATACAGGCCAAATGACGTCAGTACATTGAATGTACGATCATGTGAGGGAAAATCTAAACAACACATAAGCTTGAACTGGAATATGAAAGAAACTCTTACCTTCGCTTTACTCAACTCAAGGATACTCAACTCAATGCAGAAATAAACAACAGTAAAAGTGCAATTTATATAAAGCATTTAAAACAGTAGATAGCATCTCAAAGTATTGGAAAATACAATAATATCTCAATTGTATATATGAATACAAAATAAACTCTGTTTGGGAGATTCTCTAACCGACAACCATTACTATGAGCTATGTGATGATACATCGTCTCGCCCATGCTGCCAAAAGTATCCTATAACTTTCCGAGATATAGAACGTCTCAACTAAGTGGATTCACTAGTCTATGCAAAAAAGCATTAAGGAATCATCTAAAAAGTATGACCATTTCTACCACGTTGGCTACATGGTTTATGAAGACTGGAGTTATTATGAACTCGTCCCCATATTTATGCTCAATACTACTCCCAAAATATACTCAGCTCATATGTTTGAAACATAACTCTTTCTCTGTGGAAAATTCTTTTGGAAATCGATGTTTCCTCTCATCTTAAATGTGAAAACATTTACTCTTTGAGAATACTTAGTTCCCATATAACCTTTTAAAGAAAATGAACTTGGCTCTATTATTTCTCAATCTCAATGGTTAAATCTTAGAACAACTTTAAAAGATTTGTAAAAGACTTGTTAAAATGACTCGAATAACTCCTAAGAATTTACTCTTAACTCTACCTTGAACTTGAATTATGAATTCAAGGTTATGATTTGTGATAGGAAGAATTCGTGATGTTTAAGAGTGTTTTTAGATAGTTTATCATGAGAAACGGTCAAGAAAACACTATCTGGGATCAAGTCTGTGATGCGGAGATGTATTTTAATATTTGATCGCGAAATAATTTTTGAGGCAGTGGGGTCTGTGATTTCTCTGCGATGTGGCGAGAGATTATGTGCACTAAGGGAGCAAGTCCGCGACGCGGACTTGCATTCCACATTCGGCCAATTTTTTCCTTCTTCATTTTCTAACCTCAATTCGCCTAAATTTGATTCTTTTTCTCAATTTCTCCTTAGATTCAGATACCCAATACGTGCACACATGAATCTAATCAAACACAACTCTAAAATCGACATGATTTCCTCAAGAACTCATCAATCTCATCTTAATTCAAGAACGAAAGCCAATTTCAAGAACACAATTCAAGAACATCAAACACTTTCTAGAACGAATTTAACGCTGAAATTAACATGATTGGTGCGTGGGTGAACGAACCCAGTGCTATGTGAAGTCACATACCTCTTTAGGGATCAACCCTTGGTGAAACGAACTTCGATTCCGCAAGAAATCTCCAAGAACTTGACGAAATCTTGATCTTTTCTCCTCCTTTCTCCTCTTGAGTTCTTTCTCTAAAAATCCTAGTGTGAAATTTGAGTGCGTAAACTGAACCAATTCAATTTAGACCCCTAATTAATTACTACAAACGAATTAACTTAATTGGGTGAGGAAAAGATCAAAATACCCCTCTTAAATCCGGGTAACTTTCCTTAAATGGACAGCCCAACTTCAAACGGGCATATCTCCCTCATACGAGCTCAAAAATTTGCAAACTCGGTGGCGTTGGAAAGAGGATTCCAAGAACTTTGATTTAATATCTTATTGGCCACCTAACTCATCATGTACTGAAAGTTATGATCGTTTGAAGTTGACCAAAAACCCATACTTAACATAACTTTGCCAAATTTCAGTTTTTTATTCTTTCCAAAAATGGTTCTTTCTAATTTTAGTTCTTTCTAGGGCGGGATGTTACAATTCAATCACTTTTAATTCATACCTACTTTCAACCCGTGCTTTTATTTTTAATGGAGGGCTACTTTTAACCAATTTTTAATTCATACTATTTTAAACCTTATTTTTTAATCATGACAAGCAATACTCTTTCTTTCAATGCCCCACACACCGTCAATGATGAAAATTATCAAATCTTGACAGTTAAGATGAAGTCTTATCTTGTGGTTTATGATTTGTGGGAAAGTGTAATGGAAGATAAATCCAAATTCTTCTGTTGCTGAAATAAAACTTCACTCAGAAGGGAAAACTAAAATATACAAAGCCAAAATTTTAATTGAAAATTCAGTTGTTGATTCAATCTTCTCTAAAATCATTGCATTTGAGACAACAAAAGAAGCTTGGAAAAAACATGAAAAGGAGCAGATATTCTCAAGAATAACCAAGTGTTCAAACTCAAGTTAGATACACCAACTTGAGTTTGAGGGGAATGTTGGAATTTGGTAGAATCTTTTTACTTTTTTTTTTTAGTCTAAAAATATTTTATAGTATTTTATTTTTTTCAAGTCTAGGGTTTACATTAATTGTAAAATATTTAGTTTTCCTTTAGTTTAGTTTCTAGAAGAAAAATTATTTTATTCTCCTTAATTATTTATAAATGTGATGTACTCTTCTCTTTGAATTAATACAAGAATCAATACAAAGAGTTATTATTCGTTCTCTCTTTAATTTTTCTTTCTAGTTTCTTCCATTCCATAAGAGTGGTATCAGAACACATGGTTCAATGATCCAATGGTTCAATAACATAGATTCATCGAGGTTGAAGATAGGTTCAAAACGATTTCAAATCAATTTGCAACTAATTTGATGATAAAGAAGATTTTTGTCAAACTACACGTGGATAAGAGATTTAAACCATATTTTCAACATTTCAATTGCTGCATCTTTGAAAATAAAAATAAAATATTTTAAAATCATTTTTAACTCATATATTTTAAACTTTATTTTTAACCATGACAAGCAGCTGTGATGAAAACTATGTGAAGAATCAAGATATCATACTTGTAAAGAAGACAAATCAAGTTTTGTCAAAAAAATTCAATCAAAAGGGGAGATTTGTTAGGGTTTTGCCCTGATTTTCTTACCTTATTTGAAGTTTATTTTTTCCTAAAAGAAAAAACAAAACATTACCATAAATGTTTTAACTTTTTCTGAAAGGAAAACATTATTTTCTTCCATATTTGGTTTATTCTTTTCTTAGAGAAAAGTTTGGAGATCTATAAATTGAAAATCCATATTCTCATAATATAACACAATAGAATCCACAATGTAGTCACTTAGAGAGTTTTATTTATGAGGAGATTTTCTCTCTACAGTTTTAAGGTTTTTATAATATGTAGGTCAATTGGTCATATCATATAATAATAATATGTCTTTTAGTATAGTTTTATGTGTCGTCTAATTTATCAACTATATTATTTTCAATTGTAAGCTTCCGTATGATGCCTTAATCACTTTCGAACTCAACAGTTCTTCCTTCAGATTCCACAACAACACCGAAAGCACATAGATTCCATCATTAAAACATGAAGAGTAAAATCAAATATGAACAATTCTTATCCCCAACAGACTAAACTAAAATTAAAAAAAAATAGAAAGCTAAAGACAACTTCAGAGGTTATTCCTCAGGATTGAACTGTGTAAAATGATGGTCTCCAAGAAGAAACTAAGGTTAATTCAAAAAATTTCTTTCCTCAATTTTCAACTATGTCAAACGAATATATTCTAAAATCCAAGAAACAGAGGATTTGAGAATGGAAAAAAAAAGAGAACACTTTGAAGTACACATGTTCAAAAGAGAAGGATCAAAAAATCAATACAAACGATCAATCTAAGAAAAAAAAGGGGTAAAATTGAGAATTTTCAATTTAGTACAACTAACAAAAATTTTTGTACAACTGTAAAATGCAGTGTTAGTACACCCACACTCTCATTTCTAAATAAGAGTAAAATAAATAGATTTTATGTATAGTTAAATAGCAATATCTTTTACTCCATCCGTCTCATTTTATGTGGCACAATTTCCTTTTTTATCAGTCCCAAAAAGAATGTCACATTTTTTTATATGGTAAATATTTAAATGTACAATTCCTCTTTTACCCTTGTTGGTCCCACTTAATCTTAAAATAATACTCCAATACATTTATGAGGAGAGATAAAAGTGAATCTATTTTTTAAAGGCAATTTGATAAACATTTCAAAGTCTTCATTTATTTCTTAAATTTCGTATTCGATCAAATGTTGCCACATAAAATGGGACGGAGGGAGTAGTAGAATAGGTAGATAGATTTTCTATTGCTTCATTAGATATTTTGGGTCAACGATAAATTGATTAGCATTTAGTAATTGATATATCAGGACCAAATCAATCTACTCCTTAATACTATTTCGGTAATTTTCTTAGTTAGCAACATATTTTGTCGTTTCACGAAAAAAATATAACAAGCCACAAAAACTATATTTTAATACTCTTTCAATAAATCTCTGTTAAGTACAGTACTTTATACTTATATGTCAAGACGAAAATGAATAATGTGTAGATTCTAGAATGCAAGGTTTTGTGTGTGCTACAATGAGCAGACCTTTTACTACTGCCGCCTTGGTAATTCCGGTCACCCACTCTCTTCTTCCTCGTCATCTCCGCCTCTCAAATCTGCCTCCATCTCTCACTGCAACAACCGACACTAGTACATTTCGCCGACGTTTCTTCTCGCCGTACAATTTCCGACCTGTTTCCGGTCCGGTGACAGCCGGTTTAGGTGGTTTTGATGTTATCGGAGATGGTGCTTCAATGTTTCAGGATGCTGGAGCGACGGCTTTGGTTATCGCCGGCGCTTATGCTTTTGTCTCCACTTTTGATTTATTATCCGAGCGGAAGCTAATTGAACAGGTCTTCTATCTCTCTCTTACTCACAAACACAGTTACTCCTATACTGTATCGGATTGACAAATATGTCATGAGTGTACAATCTGATTTGATTTTACTTAGCAGGGTACATGACCTTAGATAAGGTGTGAGTATGTGTGATAAAAATCTTTTATTCCATCAAAATAAGATTCAGCACTATCTTAGAAGTTTCTACTGTTCATGAAAAGTTTGTGATTTTGTTTCTTACCTGGAATTACGACAAGTATTTCCGCGGATTGCCCCTAATTGGGTTTGGTCTTTGATTTTTGCTCGTTTTGCTCATTTAATGAAAATTTGTGACCAAAGTGTCATTATGTATGACCTTATTTGGCAAAATATAAGTTTAGAGGACTTGTCCCACATAAATTATGTAGGAAAGGGGTTGGAAAAGTGTGAATGGTAAATGAAGTCTTTTTTTCTCTAAAAGATGCAATTTGAATAACCTTTTTCTCACATTGAATGGATTGTGACTTTTTCAATTAACAGTGACTTTTCTGATTATGAATTTATTATTAAGACACAATGAAGTGTATTGTTGGAGAGGAAATTAGAATTTGGCAATAAAAAGTTAATGCTGAGTTTTCTACTACCTAACTCTTCAAAATTGGGCTTATTTTAATTGTATTGACTTGGTCTCTCAAGAAATGTAAAACCAGAGTTGCCCATGTTCTATGCATTAGCTTTGGTACACTATTTCAACCCTATTGTGTATTGAAGTCTGTATTGTTAATACATGAAATCCATTGTATTAGTAATGCAAGAGCTTTGATGCATGCATTAGCTTGATTAAAGTCTTAATTACCCTTCAAAAAAAAAATTAAAATCGTTTACGTCATATTTGTAGAGGGTATCTTTATACATAAATATATTTTCAAAAAAATTATGCAATGTATATTATATTTAATAGACCAATGCATAAGAATTAGTTTTTGCATAACTGATACAAGCATTACTGATACACTCTATTTCTTTTACACCCTACCAAACTTACACTAAAAGAATTATTCTGGTCTTTCTACTAAACTCCACTTTCTTATTTTTAGCAATTCCTATTCCTATTTATTTTATTTAATACAGCTTTGCCTCAATCCTAAATTAGTTGGGTTAGCTATATGAATCATCTATATCTGTTCCACTCAGTTTGATCCTTTCATTCCATTATTTATTCATTTATCTAATGATTTGACTAGGAAACTTTCAACAACTTGTGGGTTGAGACCCATGGTCTCAGGTTCAAATCTCTAGGTGGATAGAGTTACCTTAGTAGTTGTTATTGGAGGAAGGCAGCAGGTATCCCGAGCAATGCTGGTACGGACACCACATTTATCAAAAAATAATAATAGAGAAAGGGACCTATCAAAAATAAAATAGAGAAAGGGTGATACATTTTAGGCATGAAGCAAAAGCTCACAGAAATTAGAACATTCTATGAATACTTAAGATACTTTCTTTTGGGAGCGAGGAGGGAGAAAGGAAAAATATAGAGGGATTGTGGTCTTGTGTGATGTCAGCACTAAAGGTTCTTATAACACATTATAATGATCACTTGATTTTCATTGTTTCTCGTGATATTTATTTTCCCCTCCATTCATTGAAACAGAACTTAAGCAGAAAGTTGGTCCATATATTGTCTGGTCTGCTTTTTATGGCTTCCTGGCCAATTTTCAGGTATTGTTATGTCATTATGATGAATACAGATCCATCTTTGAATGTTCTTACTGATGATTTAGATCTTAGATTAGCGCATCAGGATGGGCTCGCTACTTTGCTTCTGTAGTTCCACTTACAAACTGCTTGAGACTTGTGATTCATGGCCTATCTTTGGCTACTGATGAGGGGCTTATAAAATCTGTTACTAGGGAAGGAAAGCCAGAGTAAGTTCCCTTTGCCGCCTCGTTCAACCGATACATGGCATTGATTCCTGTCTTACGTTTCAGCCATTTCCTTGCAGAGAATTGCTCAGAGGGCCTCTATATTATGTTTTAGTGTTAATATTGAGTGCGGTTCTCTTTTGGCGTGAGTCACCAGTTGGAGTAATTTCATTAGCAATGATGTGTGGTGGTGATGGTAAGAGCTGAAGCTCATATCACTTGAGAACTTTTTACACTTTTTGTTTTTTAAACTTTGTTCTATGTAGGAATCGCTGATATTGTTGGAAGAAGGTTTGGGTCCACAAAATTACCTTATAATAAACAGAAAAGTTGGGCTGGTAGCCTCTCCATGTTTGTTCTCGGTTTCCTGGTATCGGTTGGGTAGGTTTTGGTCCTTGTGCTGTTTGTGTTTAGATATTGAATTTGTTGTAAAATTTATGCTGATACTAGATTTTTTCATATGGTGAAAGGATGCTGTATTACTTCTCAGCGTTGGGATATTTTCAGTTGGATTGGGTTTCAACTGTAGAAAGAGTAGCTTTGGTGTCATTTATAGCAACTATGGTGGAGTCTCTCCCTATAACTGGAATGGTAGACGATAACATTTCTGTTCCTTTGGTAAGCATGGTTGTAGCATCATTGGCTTTTGCTTATTAGAATGTTCTTATCTTCCCGGGACTATGCCTGTCATTGAATAAGTTTCTTACATAAGGTGATGGATGATTCCTGCTTTATCTTCTAGTGGTGCTCTTTTGTATATCCTCAAGTGGTTCTTTGATGCACCAAACATATCAATTAGTGAAAGGGTTCATTTTAGATATTCACAAGTCACAACTTGTTGTGTCTCTATGTGAATCCCCTTTCCCTTCTAACTAAATTTTTTACAAATAAACATATATCCATTTAACCCAACCTGCTAAAAATATAATATTAACCTTTTTATTTTACTTTTATTCTCCAAAATTGTTCTCCTGGTTTCCCATTCTTTCTCCTCTGCGTTCATCTTTTTTTCTTTTTTAATAAATAAATAAATATATATCTCAATTTCAGTCTTTTCTTTCTTCTTTTAGTAAATCTCTGTTAAATAGGAATTAGATTGTGATTAAAATATTATTAGAAGGATGCAGGGCTGTTCAGGGAGATTTTATCAAGGAGAATCCATGGAAAAGCACCGGATAATATGCGAGTTCTCTTTTTCTTTATCCTTTTGCCTTCATAACAACATCATTTAAAAGCATTTAAAGCTAATGATCAATAATTAAAAAAAATTAAAAGAATCCGGAGACAAGAGGGAATAATTAACTGAGATCAGAAATTGAGCTGCCCCTAACTAAAAGAAGGAAGAAGAGGCTAAAATTGAGGAGTTAAAAAAAACGCAGAGGAGAAGAATAGGGAGACGAGAGAATAAAGGTAAAATAAAAGAGTATATTTTTAGCAAGCCGGATCAAGTGGGGCTGGATATGTGTTTATTTCTTAAAATTTAGTTAGAAGTAAAAATTTCAAGGCAGCAAATTTTAATGATAAAAAATAATTAAATAGGTTGAGTGATTTTCGTGTTGAAAATCAAAGTTAAGTGATTTTATGTGAAACTAGTTGATAGTTAAGGAACCATCAGAGATATTAACTCAGTAATAAATAATAATGTAAAAGTTAGCTAATGGAATAATAATTGTTCAAAGACTATGAAAAAAAATCTACACATTTCTAATTAGTAGATGATAAACTCACATATGAATGACCATTGCAGGATCAGACACTCGTTACCTGTATGCATTTGGATTTGTATAATCCAGACATATATATTTTTTATAACTATATGAGGCATAAAGGTAATGACTAATGACTATGGCTCGCTAGTAGTTTCTATATGGCACGATCTAAAAATTCCAGACCATGATCGATAGCACCCTATCTCAAAATTACTGAGTAGGCAAATCAACTCTTTAATAACCAATTAATTAAGTAGAAAATGCGAAATTTAATAAATCAAAAGCGGAAGTAAGTCTTAGATAGATTTTTAGATAAAACAAAATTCCAAGATTTGGTGAAATGAGTACATGCTTCTAAGATTCAAAATGTGGGATAAGGTAGTATACTCTTTGAGAATAACAAAATATAAAGATATAGGAAGTCTGGAAATGGCAGAACAACAAAAGCAATTACTTCCAAGACTTTAAATCACTCATATTGTAATTAGAACTTCCATACCAAAGGTGCAAAAAAGTATAATGAACACGTTTATTCAGCAGCATCGTCCCAAAGACTAGAAAGCTAAGGCATGGTACATGATACACACTGTAGTCCCAAAGGCATGAAAGCATTGCAAGCTTCTTCTTTTCTTTCATAGTGGAAAACTCTCTCTACTTTTACTGGAAGGAGTAGGCCTTGTTGCACCTCATTAAATCATTGTGTTATTCTTCTTCTCTATTCTCTACTTTTTCTTTGTTTGTGATTGTTTTAATCCACGATATTTCCGCAACACGTCTAATGCATGAAAACAGAATAGACTTACACACCTTAATATAATAAACAGAAAACATAAACAAAATGTCATCATAGTTGATCTCGCAACCTCTTTCTTCATCTCCGCGGTGTTTCCACTTCCTACAAAATACATTTAGACTTGCTGCACAAGGTGAAACAATTTTGAAAAGTAAGTTCCTACAATGAACTATCAGAAACTGATTCTGATTTCTGACCTAGATCTAACTGAATACAAGAAAAAATTTAAGCATTCCGCTGCATGTAAGTGCAAGTCCTATGCATCCAAGTTCATCACATATTGCTTCCTGTCAAAATTTCGAATGAAAAAAATTATAAAAGCTTATCCCGCCTAAAACATGTCATCCTAAAGATCAATGGCAAGCATGTTGAACTCTATCAAAATACGGCCTGAGGTCTACTACAATCTCATTATCATCGAATCAGATTCAGTGGAACCTTAAGAAAACAAACAAAAGGATGGAAAATTATTTACTGGAACACCAATTTGTATCAATACAAAATAAATATGTAATATGTGTAGAATGTTTTACCTCTTGCCCATAAAGTCAATCTCTAGTACATAACTTCTCCTCCACATTTGCAGGTAAAATAGAACTCGTAAATTTTACAATAATACAACTTTCAATGCTAAAGAGAGATTTAAAGGCTAGTATGGTAATAGGTATGCTCAAGACGCCCGTTGGCATCAATGAGAGTTCAGAATACCTTAGTCTATTTTCCTTCCAATGGGCACATATATCCAAATTTGAATTTACTTTGCGGTCAAGATTCGGCTCCTCCAAGTACAAATTCAGTTGTGTTTTTTTTTTTACTACACCCCAGTTGGTTATCAAACATATCAAACTCTTCAAGTTCATCACTCATTTCATTACTAGTTTCCGGCCCCCGACAAGGAAATTGAGGTTGAAGGTACATAATATTCTTTGAATAACAAATGTAAATGATCTTTAACCATTTTTACCTTTGCTTCAACAGTCAAGATCAATTTTAGAGAAGATAAATTTCACAAACTTAAGCTTATATGGATCGAGAATAATGGCTAGTGATAAGATCATATTGTAAGATTTCCAATATTGTTTGAAATTCGTTAACGTTGATGTAGCTATTTCACTCATAATTGGATCATAATTTTCTTTTTCTTCCTCTAATAACTTCTGAATTTTTCACACGTTATGTAGATACAAATTAGCAGTTGGATATTGACTTCCGGAGAACAATGTAGTAATGTTATAAAATGGTTTCAAAAATTGAGCAATCATCTCTACCCTTTTCCATTCCTCCTCAGAAAGAACATGTATTAAAATAAGTATCAGTCAATTTATATTAAATATAAGCTTGTTGGTAGAGGATCGCACTTTCAAGCATTAGATAAGTGGAATTCCAACAAATTGCCATGTCTTGACGAAGCTTTTCTGAACACGGTAGCCCAAGATTATGCATTTCACAAACATTCAAATTCTTCCTTCTGAATGTTTAATATGTTTAACATATTCTCTAATCTTTACATAGTTGCATTAGCTTTCTCCAAACCCACCTTCACAATTAAATTCAAGATATAGTTTCCACAACGAATATGAAAGAACTTTCCATCACAAACTAGATTTTGCATCAAAGATAAGTGTTCTTTTAAATTAGTTACCATACCCCTATTACAAGTAGTGTTATTCAAAGTAAGAGAGAATATTTTTTCAATACCTCAATCCTTGATGAACTCAATTAGTAAATGACCCAAAATAACACAAGAATATGAAGGGGGCACATGAAGAAAAATCAACACTCTTTTTTGAAGAATTCCATTCGAATCAACATAATGATCAGTTAAACACATGTATCCATTTGACCTTAGAGAAGTCCACATGTCTGAAGTCAAACACACTCTACTAGGAATCACTGCAAACTCATTTTTTAGATATTCTTTTTTCTTATCATACATCTTCAAAATATCAGATTTGCCGGTATTTCTTGAAATGATTTTCACAGTTAGATTTAAGTATAAATGGATATTCCTATTTTCTTGATGTTCGCCAAATCTGAAAGGATAATTATGCTTTAGAATGACCACATATACTTTCTCACGATAAATTATTTAATCAATTGATTTATGCTCTTGTGCTTTGTCTAAGTGTAAACTGATATGCAGTTTTAGATTCGAAGTACCGAAAATAAAGTATGCCAAAATGATCTTCTTACAGATCTTTCATTACTTGTAGTGATCTTAGGCGTATTTATATGCCTAAGGACCTAATAATACCCTGCTTTTAGGCCAAGTTTGGACTCATTTTATGTGAATTAGAGTCGTTTGATTTTATATGTACTAACCAACATTATTAGTTGTGTAGGTAAGCTTAAGTAGAGAAACGAGCATTGGAATGGACATTAGGGAACACAAAAGATCCGAGTCGAAAGGAAGCAAAGAAGGAAAAGGAAGAAATGTATTCCAAAGCATATCCGTATCGCGAAGAGGAATTTTATTTTGGCTCATGAAATATTTTCCAGACAGAAGGCTCCGTGTGCTCTTCGCGTCGCGAAAAGGGGTTCTACTTTTTGTTCACAAAAAAACAATTTGGGATAGAACACTCCGTGGAGTGGCCGCGTCACAGAGAAGGCTTTCTTGCCATGAAGTGAATCTGAGACACACCTCTGCGTTGCGCCATTGTGTGCCAGATTTGGCCGTTTCGACTTTAGTATAAATAGGTTAATATTTTATTTTATTAAAATATTCTTTTTCTGGGTTTTGAAGAACGACGACTTGGAGAGCTATTTCATCATTTTTTAGGGTTCTTTCCTAAACTCTTTTACTTTCGATCGTTTTATGATAATTAAACATTGCTTGATCGAAACTATTGTTATGAGTAGCTAAATACCCTAGCTCTAGGGCTGTGGCTACATGATGATTGTAATATATTGAGTTTTCGTTGGGTTAGTATTGAGATTCATATGTTCTTGTTTTTCGTATTTCGTGCCTGATCACCATTGAAATTAACACATTGTACGAATTGAACTCGGGAGAGTAATAAGAGGATAGAACGTGGGGCATAAGGAGTATGATTTTCTCTTAATAATTAGGGTTATTTGTATCTAGGATAAGGATATACCTAGAAACCATGCTTGGTCACTATACAAGAAGAAATCGTAATGCTCGGTACTTGGTCCAACCCCGCTCAACGATGTAGTTAGGTTATCATTTATCGTAGGCGATTAGAAGTTGAGAGACCTTAATCATACAGTTAACCCTGTGATCATTGATTCGATAGTTGATTAACATCCATTTAAACAATATAATTGCATGAATCTTGATAAGAGCTGTAGCCCTGGATTTTACCCAATCATTGTTTGAAATCCTTGAAATTAATAACACTTGTGTTTAGCTGAAAGTATTGGAACAATCAAGTTATTCTAATCGTAAGACTTTGTGGGTACGATACCCGACTCTTTATAAGAGCCACTTTAATACTTGAACGACTACGTACACTTGCGTGTGCGATTTAAGTATAAATGGATATTCCTATTTTCTTGATGTTCGCCAAAGCTGAAAGGATAATTATTGTAACACCCTGTAACTAGAAAGAAGTTAAAAAGTGGAAATAGTCATTTTTGGAAAGAATATAAAAATATGGAAAATTTGTTAAGTATGTTAAGTTGGATTTTTGGTCAACTTCAAATGAACATAACTCCTAGCTCAGGATGCGTTAGGTGTGTTTCCAGATATCATAGGAAAGATATTGGAATAATCTTTCAAACGCCGCTGATTTTACTCAATTCCGAGTTCGTATGAGTGAGATATTCCCATTTGAAGTTGAGTTTTTCAAATAAGGAAAGTCTAATCCGGATTTTTGAAGGGCATTATGGTCTTTTCCATGCCCCATGACTTAATTTCGTTTTTGGTAATTAATTGGGTTCTAAACTGATAGGATTCAGTTTACGCTTTTACAATATTGAGTTAGGGATTTAGAGAAGAGAAAAAGAAGAGGAGAAAAGAGGAGAAGGAGCAAGAATCGTCAAGATCTTTAAGAATCGCTTGTGGATTTCGTCAAAGGGTGATCCATACGAGGTATGTGAGTTCACACAGCATTGTGTTCCTTCAGCCACGCGCTAAACATGTTTAATTCAGCGTGAATTCATCTTAAAAAGTTGAAAGTTTGAATATTCTTGATGTGTGTTCTTGAATTTACTTTTGTTCTTGAATTGGGATGAGATTAAGGAGTTTCTTGAGATTTTAGAGTTGATTATTTGAGTTTTTTGAGTTAGATTCTTGTGTATATGTTGTGGGTACTTGAATCTAAAGAGATATTGAGAAAAATAATTGAATTTAGGCGAATTGGGGCTGGAAAACAAAGAAGGAAAAAGTCGAGCAAATCCGGTGTCCTTGTCCGCGTTGCGGACTTGTCTTATAATTTCGCAGAAAGTTTCTTCGCGTCGCGGAGCGGTCACAGACCGTTCTGCCTAAAAAAAAATTCGCGACTAAATAATTATATGCATCTCCGCGTCGCGGACTTGCTTCCAGACAGTGATTTCTTGATCTTTTCTCATGTTTAACTATCTAAAAACACTCCTAAACATCATGAGATCTTTTCTATTACAAATCACAATCCTTGAATCCATAATTCAATTCAAGGATCGGTTGAGAGTCAATTCAAGAGAAGTTAAGAGTCAAGTGAAGAGAAGTTCATAGAGTCTTCCAAGAGTCTTTTACAAATGTTTTAACTTTGTTTTAAGACTTGAGTTTTGAGTTGAGTAAAGAGTAAAGTTTGAAGTTCATTTCTTCAAAAGAGTATATCGGGATAATGTATTCCCAAAGAGTAAAATGTTTTTCACATTTAAAGAAGAAAGGAAACCTTGATTTTAAGTAAAGAGCCTTTGAACTAGTTTTTCAGTAAATAGCCTTTGAGATAGTTTTTCAGGGAAGAGCCTTTGAGCTAGTTTTTTAGTAAAGAGCCTTTGAGCTAGTTTTTGAGTTAAAGAGTAAATGCCTTCACAATTAAGCAAGAGAGGAAACTTTGATTTCCAAGAAGAGCATTTGAGCTAGGTTTTTGAGCAATTATCTCAAATCACAGAAAGAAGTACATTTTTTTTTAAAACATAAGAGCTGGTATCATATTTTGGGAGTAGTATTGAGCACCGATATGGGGGGGACTTTAGACAACTCACAGCCCCCAAAAACCATGTAGCCACTATGGGTAGAAAAGTGTCATACTTTTTAGATGATTCCTTAGTACTTTTTAGCATAGACTAATGGATCCACTTAGTAGTTCAGGTTCTATACCCCCGACAAGGTATAGGACGACCCTGACAGCGTGAGGCAAAACGCTGTATCATCAAGAAATATTTGTATTTTCATTTACAAACAGAGTTCATATTGTATCTTTGCATACATACATAGTTACTATTGTATTTCAAAATACACAGAGTTGAAAACCATGTTTTAAAGCTTTTCTTTATACTACATTTATTTACATTGCTTTATATTGAAATCAGTTTAGTTGAGTTGAGCCAGGTAAGTTCTTCAATTCCTTTCAAGCTTATGTCTTGTTTTAGAATTCCCCTCGCATACTCATACATTCAATGTACTGATGCCATTTGGCCTGCATCTTCTTATGATGCAGACACATGTAACCATGATTAGCATCCAGCGCATCGTTGATCCTAGTTGAGATCCAGAGTTTGTTGGTGAGCCTCTTTGCTTTCGGATGATCCCTTTTTATTGATTTTCAATATTTTAGTTCATTAGGATGTCGTGGGTCTTGTCCCGACATCCATCTCAGTTTTAGAGGCTTCATAGATAGACAGTCAGTTAGTTCATTTGTCTTTACTTTGTTATTGGCTTATGTTCAGATTTCAGTTGCCACTTTGGCTAAGTTAAATGTTTATTTCTAAAACATTATGAGTTTAGTTTGAGACTGTTGAGTCATCTTGCATTTGAGTTCTTTTATTAATGCTTAAAGTCTTCCGCTGAGTAAGTAAGCCAGGCAAAGGGTTCATTTGGGCCCAACAATGGTTCTCGAGTGCCAGTCCCGCCTAGGGTGTAGGCTCGGGGCATGAAAAACTTGGTATCAGAGCACATAGTTCAAGAGTCTTAGGGAGTCTATGAAGCCGTGTCTGTAGAGTCCTAGTTATCGGTGTGAAGCTCGCCACATCTATAATTAGGAGGTTGTAATATTTAGGAATTCCTTCACTTCTTTCATACTCACTTCGTGCGAAAGAGTGTATCTCTATAAAAGTCTCTTTCTAATTCATGCTTACGCGTAACCAATTTTGTGCTGGCTTATGGTCGAGAGTGCCTTCATGAGGCATTTCTTTCCTCGTGAGCTAAGAGAAGCAAAAAGATGGTTGCTGACATGAGGAGTAGGATGAGTTTATTTGTAGTTGTGTTGACTCGTTTGTCAAGTAAGGAAGTCATGCTAATAGGTTATATGGACATAGCAAGGCTGATGATCCATGTGCAATAAGTTAAGAAGGACCAGCTGAAGGATAGAGAAGAGTTTGAGAATAAGAGGGCTAGGACATTAGGGAATGAATTCGGGCAACAAAAGAGTAATGCAAATCGGTCTTCTTTTCAACATAAGCAGAAAGGACCTGATCCATCATCTGCTAGTGCACCTGCACCAAGGAACAAATGTGAGTACAATAGTCAGAATTCTCAGAACTTCAGAGCTAGACCTACGCATTCGCAAGGTAGTAAGGCACAAGGGGGTACTAAGACTCTTACATGTGCTAAGTGTGGTAGGAGCCACTCAGGGGGTGTGTCGTGATGGCTCCACTAGTTTTTTTAAGTGTGGCCAGAACGGTCACTTCATGCGAGAGTGTCTAAAGAACAAGCAGGGTAGTGGTAATGGGGGCAATAGAGCCCAGTCTTCTTCAGTTGCTCCACCATACAGGGCTATACCTAGAGGGGCTACTTCCGGTACTGGCGTAGGAACAAACCCCTTATATGCTATCAATAGTCGCCAAGAGCAAGATGATTCGCCAGATGTTGTCATTGGTATGATCCAAGTCTTTAACTTTAATATTTATGCTTTGCTAGATCCAGGAGTGAGTTTATCCTTTGTAACTCCATATGTTGCGATGAATTTTAATGTTATTCCTGAGCAACTTAGTGAACCCTTTAGTGTTTCTACGCCTGTTAGCGAGTATATTCTAGCAAAGAGAGTCTATTGTGATTGTACAATTTCCATCAATCACAAAAATACCATGGCTGACTTAGTTGAGCTAGATATGGTAGATTTTGATGTCATTTTAGGTATGGACTGGCTTCATGCCTGTTATGCATCAATAAATTGTAGAACTCGAGTAGTCAAGTTCCAGTTTTCCAGTGAACCAGTCTTAGAGTGGAAAAATAGTTCAGCTGTGCCTAAGGATCGTTTCATTTCGTACCTTAAGGCAATGAAACTAGTTTCTAAGGGGTGTGTCTATCATTTAGTCTGAGTTAATGACTCTAATGTTGAGATACCTCCCATTCAGTTGGTTCTTATAGTAAAAAAGTTTCCAGAAGTCTTTCCATATGATCTTCCCGGAGTCCTTTCGGAGAGAGAGATAGACTTCGGTATATATGTTTTTCTAGATACTCGTCCTATATCTATTCCGCCATATAGAATGGCACCAGCAGAATTGAAATAGCTTAAAGAGTAGTTGAAAGATCTCCTTGATAAGGGTTTTATTCGACCAAGTGTCACACCTTGGGGTGCTCCGGTCTTGTTTGCGAGAAAGAAAGATGGTTTCCCTTAGGATGTGTATAGATTACCGCAAGTTGAACAAGGTTACCATCAAGAAAAAATATTCTCTCCCAAGGATTGATGATCTTTTCGATCAATTTCAGGGTGCCACCTGTTTCTCTAAAACAGATCTCAGATCTGGCTGCCATTAGTTAAGAGTAACGGAATGCGACATTCCAAAGATAGCTTTTAGGACCCGTTATGGTCATTATGAGTTTCTGGTCATTTCGTTCGGTTTAACTAATGCACCTACATCGTTCATGGACCTTATGAATAGAGTATTCAAGCCTTATTTCGATATGTTTGTTATCGTATTCATTGATGACATATTAATCTATTCGAGGAATGAGAAAGATCATGTTAGTCATCTCATAATAGTTCTCCAAACTCTAAATGATAGAGAGTTGTATGCCAAGTTCTCTAAGTGTGAGTTTTGGCTTGAGTATGTGGCAATCCTAGGCCACATTGTTTCCGATGATGGAATTAAAGTTGATACCCAGAAAATAGAGGCAGTGTAGAATTGGCCTACACCCACATCTCCAACTAATATTAGAGTTTCTTGGATTTGGCTAGCTATTATAGAAGGTTCGTAGAGGGGTTCTCGTCTATTTCGTCTCCTTTGACTAAGTTAACTTAGAAAATAGTGAGATTTCAATGGTTTGAAGCTTATGAAAAAAGCTTTCAGGAATTGAAAAAAAAGATTGACTACTGCCCCAGTATTGACCTTACCAGAAGGCACACAAGACTTTGTTGTTTATTATGATGTGTCTAGAGTTGGTTTGGGTTGTGTGTTAATGCACAATGGCAAAGTTATAACTTATGCCTCCAGACAGTTGAAAGTTAATGAGAAGAATTACCCAACCTATGATCTAGAGTTGGCTGTCGTAGTATTTGCTTTGAAAATATGGCGCCATTATCTTTATGGTGTTCATGTGGATGTGTCCACTAATCACAAGAGTCGTCAATATGCGTTTAGTCAGAAATAGCTTAATCTCAGACATATGAGGTGGTTAGAATTACTCAAAGATTATGACATGAGTATTCTTTATCACCCAGGTAAGGCTAATGTTGTTGCTGATGCCTTGAGCAAGTTGTTTATGGGTAGTACCGCCCATTTTGAGGAAGGTAAGAAAGAGTTAGCAAAAGAGGTGCATAGACTTACACAACTAGGAGTTCGACTTATGGATTTCACAGAAGGAAGAGTAGTGGTGACGAATGGGGCTGAATCCTCATTAGTGTCAGAAGTAAAAGAGAAGCAAGACCAATATCCTATTTTTCTTGAATTAGAGGCAAGTGTTTATAAGCAGAAAGTGATGGCATTTGAACAAGGTGGAGATGGTGTTTTGAGGTATCAACGTAGATTGTGTGATTGATTTTAAAGGTAATTAGGATGATCACCTATCTTTTATTGAGTTTGCCTACAACAATAGTTACCATGCTAGCATCCAAATGGCTCCATATAAGGCTCTTTATGGGAGAAGATACATATCTCTTATTGGATGGTTTGAGGTTGGTGAAGCTGGGTTAATAGGACTAGACTTAGTTCATCAAGCTATGGAGAAAATGAAAGTCATTCAAGAGAGGTTGAAATCAACGGAGAGTCATCAGAAATCCTACACTGATGTTAGGAAAAGGGAGTTAGAGTTTGAAGTAGATGATTGGGTATACTTGAAAGTTTCACCCATGAAGGGTGTTATGAGATTTAGTAAGAAGGGGAAACTTAATCCCCGGTATATTGGCCCTACAGAATATCCAAAAGGGTATGTAATGTAGCTTATGAGTTGGAACTACCACAAGAGTTAGCCGTGGTTCATCTGTTTTTTTTTCACATCTCCATGTTGAAGAAGTGCATGGGCGATCCTTCATTGATCATACCAATTGAAGATATTGGGATTAAGGATAGCTTATCTTATGAAGAGATTCCGGTCCTGATTCTAGATCGCCAAGTTCGCAAGTTGAGGACTAGGGAGGTAGCATCAGTCAAAGTCTTTTGGAGGAACCAATTTGTTGAGGAAGCTACTTGGGAAGCTAAGGAAGATATGAAGAAGAGGTATCCACATCTCTTTGAAACCAGAGAAGTTCCAGACCAAGGTACTAATTCTCTTCTTAGTATTCTTTCATTTATATGTTAGCATGTTGTAATTGCATTGCTTGTTGGGTGTTTGAACTGAATGTTAGATGTTACACCCTTAACCTACTAAGAGTAAGCTCATTCAAGGACAAATGTTCCCAAGGGGGAGATATTGTAACACCCCGTAACTAGAAAAAAGTTTAAAAAGTGGAAATAGTCATTTTTGGAAAGAATATAAAAATCTGGAAAATTTGTTTAGAATGTTAAGTTGGATTTTTGGTCAACTTCAAATGGCCATAACTCCTAGCTCATGATGATTTAGGTGTGCTTCCAGATGTCATAGGAAATATCTTGGAATAATCTTTCCAACGCCGCCGAGTTTACTCAATTTTGAGTTCATTTGAGTGAGATATGACCATTTGAAGTTGGGCTGTTCAAATAGGGAAAGTCTAATCCGGATTTTTGAAAGGCATTATGGTCTTTTCCATGCCCCATGACTTAATTTAGTTTTTGGTAATTAACTAGGTCTAAAATGATAGGATTCAGTTTACGCTTTTACAATATTGAGTTAGGGTTTTAGAGAAGAGAAAAAAAAGAGGAGAAGGAGCAAGAATTGTCAAGATCTTCAAGAATCGCTTGTGGATTTCGTCAAGGGGTGATCCCTATGAGGTATGTGAGTTCACACAACGTTGGGTTCCTTCACCCACGCACCAAACATGTTTAATTCAACATGAATTCGTCCTAAAAAGTTGAAAGTTTGAATGTTCTTGATGTATGTTCTTGAATTTACTTTCGTTCTTGAATTAGGATGAGATTAAGGAGTTTCTTGAGATTGTAGAGTCAATTATTAGAGTTGTTTGAGTTAGATTTTTGTGTATATGTTGTGGGTACCTGAATCTAAAGAGATATTGAGAAAAATAATCAAATTTAGGCGAATTGGGGCTGGAAAACGAAGAAGGAAAAAGTCGGGCAAATCTGGTGCCCTTGTCCGCATCGCGGACCTGTCCCATAATTTTGCAGAAAGTTTCTTCGTGTCGCAGAGCGGTCACGGACCGTTCTGCCTCAAAATTTATTTCGCGACCAAATAATTAAATGCATCTCCGCGTTGCGGACTTGCTTACAGACAATGATTTCTTAATCTTTTCTCATATTTAACTATCTAAAAACACTCCTAAACATTATGAGATCTTTCCTATCACAAATCACAATCCTTGAATCCATAATTCAATTCAAGGATCAGTTAAGAGTCAAGTCAAGAGAAGTTAAGAGTCAAGTTAAGAGAAGTTAAGTGTCAAGTGAAGAGAAGTTCATAGAGTCTTCCAAGAGTTTTTTACAAATGTTTTAACTTTGTTTTAAGACTTGAGTTTTGAGTTGAGTAAAGAGTAAAGTGTGAAGTTCATTTCTTCAAAAGAGTATATCGGGACAATGTATTCCCAAAGAGTAAAATGTTTTCACATTTAAAGAAGAAAGGAAACCTTGATTTTCAGTAAAGAGCCTTTAAGCTAGTTTTTCAGTAATGAGCATTTGAGCTAGTTTTTCAGTTAAAGAGTAAATGCTTTAACAAATAAGCAAGAGAGGAAACTTTGATTTCCAAGAAGAGCTTTTGAGCTATGTTTTTGAGCAATTATCTCAAATCACAGAAAGAAGTATGATTTTTTTTAAAACAGAAAAGCTAGTATCATATTTTGGGAATAGTATTGAGCACTGATATGAGGGAGAGTTCAGACAACTCACAGCCCCCATAAACCATGTAGCCACCATGGGTAGTCATACTTTTTAGATGATTCCTTAGTGCTTTTTAGGTTAGACTAGTGGATCCACTCAGTAGTTCAGGTTTTATACCCCCGGCAAGGTATAAGACGACCCTTGCAGTGTGAGGCAAAACGATGTATCGTCACAATAACTCTTAAGTGATGGTTGTCGGTTAGAGAAACTCCCACAACAGTATTTTGTATATTTATATACATTAGAAATATTTGTGTTTTCATATACAAACAGAGTTCATATTGTATCTTTGCATACATACAGAGTTACTATTGTATTTCTAAATACACAGAGTTGAAAACCATGTTTTAAAGCTTTTCTTTATACTGCATTTATTTACACTGCTTTATATTGAAATCAATTCAATTCAGTTCAGTTGAGCCAGGTAAGTTCTTCAGTTCCTTTCAAGCTTATGTCTTGTTTTAGAATTCGCCTCGCATACTCATACATTCAATGTACTGATGCCATAAGGCCTGTATTTTCTTATGAAGCAGACACAGGTAACCAGGATCAGTATCCAGTGCATCGTTGATTCTAGTTGAGATCCATGTTTGTTGGTGAGCCTCCTTACTTTCAGAGGATTTTTTTTTGTTTTTCAATATTTTAGTTCATTAGGATGTCGTGGGTCTTGTCTCGACATCCATATCAGTTTTAGAGGCTTCATACATAGACAGTCAGTTAGTTTATTTGTCTTTACTTTGTTATTGGCTTCTGTTTAGATTTGAGTTGCCACTTTGGCTAAGTTAAATGTTTATTTCTAAAACAATATGAGTTTAGTTTGAGACAGTTGAGTCATCTTGCATTTGAGTTCTTTTCTTAATGCTTAAAGTCTTTCGCTGAGTAAGTAAGCTTGGCCAAGGGTTCGCTTGGGGCCATCAATGGTTCTTGAGTGCCAGTCCCGCCTAGGGTGTAGGCTCGGGGCGTGACAATTATGCTTTAGAATAACTACATATACTTTCTCACGATAAATTGTTTAATCAATTGATTTATGCTCTTGTGCTTTGTCTAAGTGTAAACTGATATGCAGTTTTAGATTCGAAGTTTCGGAAATAATGTATGCCAAAATGATCTTCTTACATATCTTTCATTACTTGTAGTATGAGGCAATTTAAGAAAAAAATTCAAACATCAGAAGTTTATTTTTTTGTTCGTCTGTAGGGACTGATGAACTAATCTCACAAGATTCCTAATAGACGTCCTCATTAGTTTTCATTGACATATTTTTCTAACATAAATAAAATCTCATATACAAAGGACAAACCAAAAAAGGTGTCAAAAGCATGAAATTAATGTTCTGTAAAAAAATTCAAATATGAAATTTAATATTCTATAAAAAAATGCAAACCGTAAACTACATTGATGATTCTTACAGATAAATAATCTTTTGCCACAATGTTATTCGGAAACGAGGAAGAAAATTTCAGGAGATTAATCACAAACTCTAGCCCTAAAATTTCAAAGAAAAGAAAAGGAAGAGAAAGAGGGAAGATGAGGAAGAGCGATTCATGAGAGAGAAATTGAGGCACTTACCAGATTATCTTTGTGATTCTGATTCGTGGAAGAAACAAAGAAGTTGATGCTGAAAATCGCTTTTAAAATCTTGAAAAAAGTCACATCTTTTGAGAGTTTAGAGAAGAATCTGCATGCCAATATTTGATCCGTAGTTTACCCATAAATACTCATATTTTAATGGGTTAAATATGAGTACAAATCCAAATATTATCCATATTTAAAAATCACTCATTCAATCCATATTTAACGAACGGATTGGACGGATCAGTGAAAAATGGGATCACCAACACTAATCACATATAAGGGACTAATAAACGTCTAACTCCAAGTAATATCTTTGACTATTACAATTACTACACATACATTAATACTTTCATGACACGTTAATTAATTTCGTAGCAAAACTCAATCCAACTAGTTTTTTATTAATATTAAAAAAAAAATCACCTTCTCACCCGTTTCATCCCCACTTATTAATATCACATTCAAACACTTCGTTACCATTCATTCCTCTTTTTCACCTAATACATTATAATTGACTAACCATACAATATTTTTGGCTCACCCAATCAACGCATCGATACTGTTAAACAAATCTTCCTTTTTCATGACAATTTTATGTATAACATTACTTCGTCACAAACATAAAATAAAACATATACGAGGTGACTTTATTCAATTCTCAAGTTGTAACACCTCAGAATTTTGAAAAGGAAGAAAATAATTTTTTGGATTGAAGTTTCATTTTACGGGTCCCATCTACGAACTGTAGAAGCTTTTACGCACTGTCTACGGTCCGTAGATGGCAACCATAGGAAGAGGGAAAAAAATTCAAAACAAGTCCCAATACCCTTTGTACGATTCACCAGGAAGACCTGTCATCCTATGTACGAGTCGTAGATACATCTCGTAGGTGACTCCCAGACTTGGTGAAATTTTAAGGGTTAAAGTTGAGTTCTACAGTTAGGTCTAAGGACCGTAGGAAGTCCTATGGACCGTAGAAGGGTTCCTTCAAGTTGGGTAAATTTTAAGGTCCTAGTACTTGGTCTACGATTGACAGTACGGACCGTAGAAAGTTCTACAGTCCGTAAGTTTGACTTGTAGACCAGTTCGATAGTTATTTTTAAGGGGATTTTAAGTATTTTCCCTAATCATTTTAGATCCTAACTACGTCGTTTTGCCTTCTACCCTACGCCCTATATAAATCTTTTGAGTCCTAAAACTACCCACTTTAACCCCATTCTCTTAATTTCCCTAAACATAAACAAATCCACTCCCTAAATTACTCTCAACCTATGGAAGAAGAAGAAGATCTAGGATTCAATTTATAGTCTCGAATCCTCCATTCTTTGTGGGTTTTTGACATCAAGGTATATTAGTATTCACTTATGGAGTCCTTTCCTTCATAGGATTCCTAAAATCCCCAATTTTACAAGTGAGATTCTCAATCAAAGTTAGGGTTTTATTCAATCTTCATGGGTTCTTTTCAATTACGACTCAATTGATTGTTTTCCATCTTTTATGCATGAATTGAAGTAATTATATGTTTTTAATTTGAATTCTTATGAACCTTTGCATGATCCTGATTTTTAGACTATGATCATATGATGAAACTTATGAACTATGAAAGATGAATTTATTATGATATGTATGTTCTTTTAATGAAATTGATGTAAATAATTTAAGATTGCTTTGAGAGTAAATCATCAACGTTGTTGTTATTGTTGTGAAAGGTTTTCTCACATACTACTAAGAACATGATTGTGAAAGGAATTCTCACAAAAGGATTCATAAGGTTGAAAGGTTTTCTCACCTAAGTTGAATCAAGATTAATGAGTTATACTAATGAACTTTAGCTTGGATTGGTTGTTTAATTTTGCCTTTCCATGGATGATAAACTTAAAAAGATTAATGACTATTTGGTGGGATTTTTTCATAGCACCGAGAAGGTATTGAGATGGCTCTTGTTAGTAGAGACCAGATTTCTAGTAGCAATCTCTTTATCTCATAACTATGTATCACCATAGGATGATTGTCTTAGATAGATGATCTTAGGCATATTTATATGCCAAAGTCGTCGATATTTGCCCATGATGAGATTGAATTAATGAATTATCTTGAGTCTATTAACTTGATTTTGTTAACTTGTGAGGATTGTGTACTAAAACACATGATTAGTTGTTTCAGGAACTTTCAAGGAACTTAGAGTCGATTCGAAGGAGGAAGAAGTGAGGAATGAAAAAATTGCCTTAGGAGGGATTCTCCAGTGCCTAGCACACTGATAGGAGCGGTGCGGCGCGCCAAGGCCAAAACTTCATAGTCCTTGGCCTGGTGCACTGATAGTCGTGACACGCCAAGGCCAAAATATTAGAGTCCTTGGCTAGGCGCGCTGATGGGCGTGACGCACCACATGAGAAACTACAGAGCAGTTTTCCAAGCGCGAAGGCCCGCGCAAAGCCTAAGCCCTGTTCCGACTTTTCCAGCAAAAATAATTTAAAATAAGATTCCTAATTGAAGTAGAATTTGACCCTAGTTTTCCTAACTTATATAAATAGACCCTAGGGTTTATTTGTAGGGAGTTCGACATTATTTTGGTGTGTAAGAGCAAGATTCAACTTTTGTAATAGGTTTTGATTTTCTAACTCTTCTTATTTCTGGAAATCGCATGAATAATTATTTTATGTGGTTTTCGAATATTATGAGTGGCTAAACTCCCTAGTTCTGGGGTAGCTATGGATTGAATGTTGATTATTTAAGGTTCTTGAATTAATTCTTGGTTGTCATTTTAAGGTACTTTTATATTCTTGTTTTCGTATTTTATGCTTGATCAGCATAAAATAAATCTATTTTCTATTCTTAAAATCGAGAGAGGAGAGGGTAGATAGACCAAAGAATATAGAAAGCTCGATCATCCTATGAGTTGATGTGTGTTCAGGAGTGACGCCCGTATGAACAACTTGCTTGGTTATGAAACATGATGAAATCTAACTGCTCGTCAGTTAGGCTTGTCTATCCCCGCTCAACAATGTAATTAGAACAACTAATTGGAGTAGGCGACTAGAGGTCGAAAGACCCGACTCATACAATTAACCCTGTAAATCAGTACCTTGATAACCGAAATTAGTTCTTTGCCTAAAATATGATACATGAAATCCAATGCATGCTGCATCCTTGGAATTGTCTTTTACTTGCTTGAAACATCACTTTAAAGTCAGTCACAATTAGTTACTTTATTGAATAATTCGTAGTAGTAGTTAATAATCATCCAACTCTTTTAAACAGTTACTTTTGTTTGATTGTGGAATTAGGTTGCTGAATATAAATTGGTCACAAGTACCTTGGGAACGAAAACTCATTTCTAAAAGAAACTATATTACTTGAGCGACCACGTACACTTGTGTGGATATTGGGGAGCAACAAGTTTTTGGCACAGCTGCCGGGACTTAGAAATTGATTTATATTTTATTTTCTTAAGTCTACAATTAGATTGTTCAAGTGCTAATAAATTGATCTTAGCTCTTGTGAATTGCAGGCACTTGATTCTTAATTCTGGCTCGAAAAGGAGAACTTGTCGAACCTGACGACGAACCTAAAAGAGCTTTAACACTACGAAGAAAGCTGGCAAACCAAGGACGTCAACATGAATTAGGTCTAGACCTACTGGGAGATATGGAGGGTAACAGAGAAGATAACGTGAACAACCTATAAAATATGAATAACCAAGAACAAGAGGTACCCCCGATCATACCGGCAAGACCAGTTCGTGATGTGGCAGTCCCACTCACAGCCAATGTGGCATCTAGTATAAGGAAACCACCACCGGGTGGTAGATTTGAGCTAAAATAAAACATGGTACAACTTATCCACTCAATGGAACAGTTCACCGGTCTCCCCCATGAGGATCCTCGAATCCACATGAGGAACTTTCTAGAGATAAGTGACACATACATCCCAAATGGAGTCTCATCAAATTATGTGAGGCTGACGTTGTTTCCACACTCATTGTTAGGAGCTGCCGGGCAGTGGTTAGATTCAGAGCCATCAAACTCCATCACTACATGAGATTATCTTGCAAAGAGGTTCTTAAGTTGGTTCTCTCCATCAGGCAAAACTGTGCGGTTAAGAAGTGAGATACTGAGTTTCAAGCAGAAACATGGGGAGGATATGTACCAAGCATGGGCTCGTTTCAAACAAATGTTGAATTACTTCCTGCACCACTACTAAGCTAATGAGGTACTTGCTCACACGTTATTTGAGGGTTTAGATTATAATGCAAGAGTTCTTCTTAATAGTGCAGGAGGGTGGAAAGAGTTAGCAAAAACCCATGAGGAGCTATTTGATCTCTTAGATAGGCTCTCAGAAGGAAACCCCATTTATGAAGGAGAAATGCCTAGAACTACAACCCAAAGGGCCGCAGGAATTTTAGATGTAGATCAAGGTACCACAATAAACTCAAAATTGAATGCTATGCAACATAACATAACTATGCATTTCAAGTAGATGTCCCTAAATCAAGCACCGGTAAATATGGTCCAATAAGAAGCAAATTGGTGTGGAGTGTGTGGTACTGGATGAAACTGAACTTTGTGAGGCAAAATTGGATTTCGTGAATTATGTGGGTAATGCACAAAGAGGTGGAGGTCAGCAAAACTATGTTAATACCTATAACTCTAGTTGGAGAAACCATCCTAACTTCTCATGGGGTAGGAACCAAAACCAAAATCAAGCGAAAGGGTCTTACCAACATCGTTCACAAGGGACAGGGCAGCAATACCAAAATCCTAGCCAAAAAGTAAATCCAAGTGCACCGAAAGAAGGGATGACTAACGAAGAGTTACTCCAAAAGCTTATGGAAGAAATTGGTACAAAGATAAATGCTAGGATAGATAAACAAGATTGTGCAAGTGGCTAATGCACTCAACTTACGTCCTCAAGGAGGTTTGCCTAGTGATACTGAACCCAATCCTAAGCAACTGAATGCGGTGAGTACTAGAAGTGGGTTACAACTAGAGGAACTAGCTCCAAATAAGAGAGATAATGAGGTTGTCACTAAAGAAAACAAAGGAGAAGAGGTGGTAAAAAACTCCAATGTTGAGAAGTTCGTTCCTCAAATGAGACTACCCCCTCCGTTTCCACAAAAGCTTCGAAAGAAGAATGAAGACGTATGCTTTGGTAAGTTTATCTCTCTCTCCATACATAGGTTCACATTAACCTGCCTTTGGTTGAAATTTTGCATGGAATTCCTAAGTATTCTAAGTACGTGAAGGAGATCGTGGCTAACAAGAGGAGGGTCACAGAGTATGAAATGGTAGCACTTACTGAGGAGTGCAACTTTAGAATTTAGAATAGATTACCCAAGAAGTTAAAAGATTCGGGTAGTTTTACTGTGCGGATTACAATTAGGCAAAGTGTTCATGCCCGGAGGTTGTGCGATTTGGGTGCTAGTATTAATCTCATGCCTTCATCATTATATAAGAAACTTGGGTTAGGTAGTCCAAAACTGACCACTGCCATTCTACAACTCGCTGATAGGTCTGTTTCTAGGCCAGAAGGGGTAGTAGAGGATGTGTTAGTACAAGTAGGTTCCTTGATTTTTTCGATGGATTTTGTGGTCTTAAACTTTGAGGCTGATCCTGAAGTTCCATTCATTCTGGGGCGTCCGTTCTTGGCTACTGGGCGGACATTGATTGATGTAGCAAATGGGCAGTTAACTATGAGGGCACATGATAAGGTTAAAGTGTTTGATATTTACCGTGCCTTGAAATTGCCGTCGGTCTATAAAGAGTTGTCCGCTATTGCGGTTGTAGATCTCGCAGTAGAATCGCAGCTCATTGCAACAAAGGATCCCTTAGAAAGAGTGTTGGTAGGGCATGATGTAGATAGAGATATTGAGGCTCAAGAGATATCGTCTTATTTGAATCTAGCAGTACTAGAAATACACAAACGCAGAGTAGAGCCATTGGATCGTGAGTTAGGGACTCCACCCAAACCCTTAATCGAAGTAACACCTAAGTTTGAATTGAAAACTCTGCCTGCTCACATAAGGTATGCGTATTTGGGTACTAATGAAACTTTACCGATAATACTTTCTGCAGAATTGTCTGAAATACAGGTTGATGCAACATTGAGGGTCCTAAAGAAGAGAAAGAAAGCTATTGGATGGCAGATGACTGATATTCATAGGATTAGTCCGGCGTTATGTATACATAAAATCTATATGGAAGAAGATCACAAACCGAGTGCACAACATCAACGTATACTAAATCTTGTGATGAAAAAAGTAGTGAGAAATGAAGTAATAAAATGGCTAGAAGCTGGAATTGTGTACCCAATTTATGATAGTAAGTGGGTCAGTCCTGTGCAGTGTGTTCCCAAGAAGGGAGGTATGACAGTGGTAAGGAACGAGAAAAATGATTTGATTCCCACTAGGACAGTAACCGGATGGAGAATTTGTATGGATTACCAGAAGCTAAATGAGGCCACCCGAAAAGATCACTACCCGGTTCCCTTCATTGATCAGATACTTGACCAACTAGCAGGGCAAGAGTACTATTGTTGCTTAGATGGGTATTCTGGATATAATTAGATTTTAATTACGCAAGAGGATCTGGAAAAGACCATGTTCACATGTCCTTATGATACATATGCTTTCAAATGCATTCCATTTGGACTTTGCAATGCGCTGACGACTTTTCAAAGGTGTATGATGGCCATTTTTCATGATATGGTGGAGGACTTTGTAGAGGTGTTCATGGATGATTTCTCTGTCTTTGGGAAGTCTGTTGAGGTATGTCTCTGAAATCTTGATAAAGTACTTGCTAGATGTGAAGACACCATTTTAGTACTGAACTGGGAAAAGTGCCACTTCTTAGTTTGAGAGGGTATAGTATAGGGTCATAAGGTGTCGAAATCGAGATTAGAGGTAGATAAAGCCAGGGTGGAAGTTACTGAAAAATCCCCCCCTCCTATCTCTGTTAAAGGGGTGCAAAGTTTCCTTGGACATGCAGGTTTTTACCGGAGATTCATCAAGGATTTTTCCAAGATTGCAAGACCTATGCGCAGTCTTTTGGTGAATGAGGTGAGATTTTAATTTGATGAGATGTGTTTGAAAGCTTTTGAGATGTTGAAGAGGAACTTGATTGAGGCTCCCATCTTAATTGCTCTTAATTGGGAATTACCATTTGAACTCATGTGTAATGCAAGAGATGTAGCAGTGGGTGCAGTATTAGGACAAAGAAAAGATAAGGTGTTCCATTCAATATATTATGCAAGCAAGACCCTGGATTCTGCACAAACTAATTACACAATGACTGAGAAGGAGATGCTCGCTCTAGTGTTCGCCTTCGACAAGTTCAGATCATATTTGGTAGGTACCAAGGTGATTATTTATACTGACCATGCAGCTATTAGGTACTTATTAAACAAGAAGGATGCTAAACCAAGGCTGATTCGGTGGATATTGCTTCTCCAAGAATTTGACCTTGAGATCAAAGATAGAAAGGGTACTGAGAATCAAATAGCTGATCATTTACCTAGGTTGGAATATTTTTCCCATATATATGAAGAGGAACGAATCGGGGAAGAGTTTTCGGATGAACAGTTGATGGCATTAGATATCTCTCAAGTGCCTTGGTATACAGACATAGTGAATTTGATAGTAAGTGGAGAGTACCCTCCGAATGCAACCACCCAACAAAAGAAAACATCTAACTCATGATGCCAAGTTCTATATATGGGATGAACCATTCTTATTCAAGCAATGAGTGGATCGGGTGGTGAGAAGATGCATTCCAGAGTATGAGGTAAAGAAAGTGCTTGAAAGTTGTCATGCTAGCCCATATGGAGGTCACCATGGTGGAGAACGTATGGCGAATAAGGTACTACAATCTGGTTTCTTTTGGCCCTATTTATTTAAAGATTCTATTGCTTTTGTGAAGGGATGTAATAAATGCCAAAGGTTGGGTACTATATCGAGAAGACATGAGATGCCGCTAAGTAACATTCTTGAGGTGGAAATTTTTTATGTGTGGGGTATTGACTTCATGGGTCCCTTCCTGCCATCCAATGGAAACCAATATATCCTTGTAGATGTTGATTATGTGAGTAAATGGGTTGAGGCAATAGCTCTTCCCTCGAATGATTCAAGAGTTGTGATTAAGTTCATCAAGAAGAACATTTTTACTCGGTTTGGCACTCTAAGGGCAATCATAAGTGATGGAGGTAAGCATTTCATTAACCATCTAGTAAAAAATCTTCTTGCTAAGTATGGTATTCGTCATAAGGTTGCTACACCTTACCATCCTCAAACAAGTGGGCAAGTGGAAGTTTCAAAAAGAGAGGTGAAGCAAATCTTGAAGAAAATGGTGAATGCAAAAAGAAAGGATTGGTCTGAGAAGTTGGATGATGCGTTGTTGGAATATATGACTGCATATAAGACACTCATAGGGACTTCTCCCTATCACATAGTGTTCGGTAAAGCATGTCATCTTCTGGAAGAATTAGAACATCAAGCTTATTGGGCGATAACAAAGTTAAATCTTGACCCCGAGTTGGCTGGTAGGAAGATAGTAGATCAATTATATGAACTTGAGGAGTTTAGGCTCCATGCATACGAGAATGCCAAGCTCTACAAAGAAAAGTTAAAAAAGTGGCATGACAAGCACATAGTTCCTCGCACTTTCACTCCGGGAGAAAAGGTACTACTTTTTAACTCAAAACTAAGGTTATTCCCCGGAAAATTAAGGTCTAAATGGAGTGGTCCCTCGAAGTGTTAAGGATTACACAACATGCTGCCGTTGAACTTAAAGGTGAACATGGTCCAACGTTCTTGGTGAATGGGAAAAAAGTTAAGCATTACTTTGGTGAAGATACGGATCGTGATCGGGAGGATCTTAAGCTGAATGACGAATGATCCAAGCTGAGTCAATCCGTGACGTTAAACCAAGTGCTACACGGGAGGTAACCCATGAACAATATGTAATAGATAGGTAGTTTGTTTTCAATTAAGAATTTTTTGTTTAGCGTAGTTTAAATTCGTAAAATCTAGGAAGTATTTTTATTTATTAGGTTTTTAGATAAATAGGATTTTCATTATTTGTAACTTAGTTTGTAATAGTGAAAAAAAAAAACATCTACGAGAGGACGTAATGACTGGTACACCGCATTAGAGGGGGAACTACAGAGTGCCCTCATTGGCGCATTGAGCGGCGCGCCGTGCCAAGCTTCAAGCTACAGAATGCTAGGGCGAGAGCTCTGCTGGCGCACCACGTCCCCATCTCCCCAAGGCCCATAAATTTGTGCCTCACCTCGACGCACCCCCAACCGACCCACTTCCTTACCCCAACCGACCCAACCCCAATACAACTCCCCTTAAATCCCTAAAATCCCCTTCATTCCCCGATTCTTTCAAAACCCATAACACTCAAACCTCTCCAAATTCTCTCAACTTTTCACCTTCTTCATCCTTTCTTCTTCCAAGTCCCACCATAAAAACCCCACCTTCCCCACTATTTCCTCCCACTTAAATTCCTTGTACTTTCTCCAACTCTCTTCTCTCTCTAAATATTTTTTCTCTTCTTTCTCCCGCCCCATTACAGTCGACCCCCTCCCCTAGCTTTTCAATTTTTTTATTTTTCTCTTTTTCTTTGTTCATCTTGTGAGTACTAATGGCACTAAAAAGCAAGAATGTGGAAGGAGGTACGGGTTCAAAGTGATATTGGAAGGGTGAGGCTACTGGGTCTTCTAGTAGAAGGGTACCATTACAAACATTCAGCAAGAAAGTTATGGAGTTGTATGGGCATGAATGGTTTGAGTACCAAAAGGAGGCAAAACATGATGAAGTTTAGGAATAACATGCGATGGCGATTTTGTTATAGGGGGATGATGACCCGGTTTCTGAGGGCTGAGAGAATAGAGAAGGAGGAGGAGTTAGACATGAATGTTTCTAAGGCCCCATACTTGATTTGCAAAATGATAGATGTCACTTGGACCAAGGCGCTCGACACGTCCCATGGACCTGTCTTATCGGCGCAGGAGCGACAAGCGAGAGATGATAGTGTAATGTCTAGCTCGCATGCTCGACATGGCGGAGTTGCAGCTGAGGATCAAAGGCCGCCCGGTCACTGATGAGGAGATTGAGACTATGGCGAAGCGCTACCCGTTGACAGAGAGTGCAACTTATCTTTACAGGATTGGTCCGGAATTCCAGGAGCCTCTTGATGATGATGAGGCCACCACAGATGAAGCTATGGATGTTGAGGAGGAGGATGATGGTGTTGATAAGGATGCTAACACGTTCATGGTGTTTGATGGAGGTCGTGATGATGACGACGAGGCCTAGAGGCCTGATGGAGTATCTCTAACTCTATACTTTGCTTTTAATTATGCGCACTGAGGACAGTGCTAATTTTTATGTGCGGGGTGGGAGATAACTCTCTTGTGTATATAAATTTTGATGTTATATCGAGTTTTATTTTATGTTAAATATTTTTATTTTGGGTTCCACACCTTTTGTTTTCGGTACTTTTCCTGAGGATAGTCTCTTTGAATCGACTAGGACTAGTTTATTATTTTTATTGAGTCGTAGAGTCATCGTAGGAGTTACAGTTCCCGATGATGGATGGATGACGGCCGTCTTAAGGGAAAATTGGTCATGTAGAGGAGTAGAATTGAGAAACCAACCTTGGTATTTTGAAACTATGTCCGAAAAAGTTAGCCAGACGTCATGGGTATTCACAAGTGGAAAATACAAAATAATGGTAAGCTTGAAAGAAGCATGTGTTCGTTGTTTTAACTCTGAATGAATCGAAGTGGGCTTAAATGAGTAGTAATACCGTAATGCAAGTTGTATGAGCATGTTAGTATGATATGTCCTTATGTGTGTCGCGATGCCATGTGTGGTGAGTAATTGTTTGGTTCTTGCTTTAATTGACATCTAGAACTTGCCTTGTGTGTGTTGAACAAGTAGCTTGTATGACTTAGGGAATATGATTGAGGCAATTCTCTGAAAAAGCCAATTCTTGACTCTATTGTATGCCTACCAATGAAATTACCCTTAGTAAAGCCCCATTGAGCCTTTAGCCTTGTTTGTTTGTTAAGCCACATGAATAAGCCGAAACCCTTTTGATTGATACCAAAGTCTTTGATCCCAATGTAATCCTTAATGCACTATGTTAAGAATAAAGGTTGAAAATGTTGGTTGATGTGAAAAAAGGGTGGAAATGCTAGATTGTGTGGAGAATAAAAGTATAAGAAAAAAAACTCTGTTTGGGCCCTGGTCCTTAGTGACAATGTGCACCTCAACTCAATTGAGGGTGGCTATTTCAGAAGTATGCTTAAAACATTGGCCCTGGTCCTATAAATGATATTGTGTACCTCACTCGGACCTTAAAGACTTGAGTTGAGAGTGTTTATATATATATATAAAAGAGAATAAAGGGCAAAAGGTGGAGCGATAATGAAGGGAAAATATTCATGAAGTGTGTACTAAGGAAAAATAGAAAAGCTAGGTATGATGTTTGTTGGCAAAGCAATGACATGTGCATTAGGGAGGTGTAGTCACTAAAATGAGTCCTAAATATTATATTCCTTGATAAATATAATATGAAAGTGAAAATACAGTATGTGCAAGCTTATGGCATGTTAAGAGAAGTAAGAACTTCATTTGTGAGAGTGAGTACAATGTTTGAAAAATAGGCCTTGTTTATAATATGATTGCTTGAATGAAAGGCAATACTAAACACAAATGAGTGAGGGCATTCATGGCACATGTTTGGATTGTCTAATTGGTGTGTTTGTATGAGTTTGTATTATCTCGAAAAAATAATCAAAGAGTCATTCTTTGAGCGTATGTGTTGTAACTTGGTGTATCATGATGATATAGTAAAATTGTTGAATGCTGCATCCAATGTGAACTACAAAATCATGATTAAATGTGTTTGGTTGATTTTAAGGTGGGTTGATAAGTCCAAGGGTTATGAAAAAGAGTTGATAGTCTGAAGATAGTTTGAGGACAAACAAAGGTATAAGTGTGGGGTGGTGATCTTAGGCATATTTATATGCCAAATTCATCGATATTTGCCAATGATGAGATTGAATTAATGAATAATCTATAGTCTATTAGCTTGATTTTGTTAACTTGTGATGATTGTGCACTAAAATACATGATTAATTGTTTCAGGAACATTCAAAGAACTTGGAGTCGATTCAAAAGAGGAAGAAGCGAGGAATGCAAAAATAGCCTAAAGAAGGATTCTCCAGTGCGTCAATAGGCGCGGCGCGCCAAGGCCAAAACTTCAGAGTCCTTGTCCTGGCGCACTGATAGGCGCGACGCGCCAAGGCCAAAACTTCAGAGTCCTTGGCCAGGTGCACTGATGGGCGTGGCGCGCCACAGGAGAAACTCTAGAGCAGTTTTCCAGGCGCGATGGCTGGCGCAAAGCCCCAGCCCTGTTCCAACTTTTCCAGCAAAAATAGTTTAAAATACGATTCCTAGTTGAAGTAGAATTTGACCCTAGTTTTCCTAACTTATATAAATAGACCCATAGGGCTTATTTGTAGGGAGTTCGACATTATTTTGGTGTGCAAGATCAAATTCAACTTTTGTAATAGATTTTGATTTTCTAACTCTTCTTATTTATGGAAATCGCATGAACAATTATATTTTGTGGTTTTCAAATATTATGAGTGGCTAAACGCCCTAGTTCTGGGGTTGTAGCTACAGATTGAATGTTGATTATTTAAGATTCTTGAATTAATTCTTGGTTGCCATTATAAGTTACTTTTATATTCTTGTTTCAGTATTTTATGCTTGATCACCATAAAATATATCTATTGTCTATTCTTAAAATCGAAAGAGGAGAGGGGAGATAGACCAAAGAATATAGAAAGCTCGATCATCCATTGAGTTGATGTGTGTTCAGGAGTGACGTCCGGACGAACAACTTGCTTGGTTACGAAGCAGGATTAAATCTAAATGCTCGCCAATTAGGCATGTCTATCCCCACTCAATTATGTAGTTAGAACAACTAATTGGAGTAGGCGACTAGGGGTCGAGAGACCCGACTCATACAATTAACCCTGTAAACCAGTAACTTGATAACCGAAATTAGTTATTTGCCTAAAATGATACATGAAATCCAATGCATGCTAAACCATGGAATTGTCTTTTACTTGCTTGAAACGTCACCTTAAAGTCATTCACAATTAACTTTTAGTTATTGAATACACTACTAAAAAAACAGTGAATACCGACCTCCGGAGGTCGGTATTCCATGAAATACCGACATCCCAGCTTAGGTCGGAAAAAGCTTGGTCGCTATTCAATACCGACCTCTGGAGGTCGGTATTTACTGACCTCTCGAGGTCAGTTTTTATTCTATGTCGGAAAATTCATTATTTTATTTTCCGACTTCCTGAGGCCATTTTTAATTTCCGACTTCATGAGGTCAGAATATTTATTTCTCATATTTTGGAATACCGACATACGGATGTTGGTATTTGTGTCTTCTTAATTTTTAAATTTCGACCTCTGGAGGTCGGTATTTTTATTTTTGCATTTTTGAGATTCTGACCTCCGGAGGTCAGTATTCTTATTTTTGAGATTCTGACCTCCGGAGATCGGTATTTTTATTTTTTTAATGTTGAAATTCTGACCTCCGGAGGTCGGTATTTTTATTTTTGTAATGTTGAAATTCTGACCTTCGGAGGTCGGTATTTTTATTTTTGTAATGTTGAAATTCTGACCTCCGGAGGTCGGTATTTTTATTTTTGTATATTTGAAATTCTAACCTCCGGAGGTTGGTATTTTTAATTTTTAGTTTTGGAATTCTGACCTCCGAAGGTCGGTATTTTTATTTTTTATTTTTGAAATTCTGACCTCCAAAGGTCGGTTTTCTGCTACAAAACAGGCAGCAAATTGCTGCAATTTTTAGTTGTCCACCTGCATATTTATATCAAAACAACCCAAAGCCAAATAAACTTCATCCAACCAAAACAGCACAATATTTTCAACATATACATTAAACTATTTCAAAATAAACTTCATCCAACTT